>APFE031474503.1:0-13381 GCA_000404065.3 Pinus taeda
AGACTGTCTTTGTGTTCACATATGTGTTTTATTTAGTTAGATTTAAGAAATCACAATCATTTCATGCATATATATATATATATATATATCCCAAAGAGTCTCAGTGTATGAACCTAAGCTTTGATACCACTTGTAACACCCTAAACATTACAAAATACATAATAGAAAAAAAAAAATTCCAACCTAATCAACTTGTTTATTTTCTTGAAGAGAAACACAATGTTATAAGCATTTTTATTTTTATTTTTTATTTTATGTAAATTTTAATTGCAGGTAGTTGTGCTCATGCAATGGGTTTGTTTTATGTGTTGGTCTTACAGACAATGTCTATTATTGGATTTTCAAATGTTTTGATTAGAAATCTGTAATTTGTCAATAGCCAATAGATGCATCTCACACTGTTGGACTCTTCTGAGATCCAACTAAGCACGCTGCACATACAAGCTCCTGAGGATAGCCGAAACAGTGATGGTATTCATAAACAAAGAGTTCAGAATGCCCAAATCGACAACTGTGTCATCGAGACAGGTTGGAAGCTATTGATTTCACTACTTTACATTAATATGTTCATTCACATAAACCCATTTATCATAGATGCAATAGCTTAATAATAATTTAGGATATATCCATCTAGCTTAGACCTATCTTAACATTGTTATAAGTGAAAACTTTAATTTTACCTACCTAAACTTCATATTCACAAAAAAGGTTCTGCTAATTATGATTATAAATATTGTATACCAGGGGACGATTGCATTTCCATTTTGTTAGGCTCATCTAATATTAATGTCAAAAACATAAGTTGTAGCCTAGGCCATGGAATCAGGTGAGATAAGTATATTTTCTCTTACCATGCAGAAAATACAATACAATTAGAGTTGACAGTAATAATGCAATTTTAATTGCACTTCTTATTTTTTGCAGTATTGGAAGCTTAGGAGAAAATGGAGAAGCAGTCAAAATTTATGGCATTCTTGTCCAAAACATCACTTTTAGCAGAACATCCAACGGAGCTAGAATCAAGACATGGCAGGTTGCTTTAACATGTGTATGACTCTTTTAACTATTTCTATTCATTTTAAAATTGACTCTTGAAATTTTCACTATGCAACAACAATCCATTACTATTTTTAATTGATATTAATATTCATTATCTACCACGATTATAATGGAATTCATGATTTCTAAACATATAGGTTGGTTCTAGCCATGCAAGGAATATCACATTTGAGGACATAGTTGTTGATAACATTAGGAATCCGATTGTCATTGATCAATATTATTGTGGTTCATCTTTGCCATGCAAAATTCAGGTGCTTAGCTAACTTTCATGGGAAATTCCATATTGTTTTCATAACATACCTAAGGGAAAAAACATATACATGACACATCTTAATTACTGGGTGGACAACAGGAGCTTCTTATTTTTGTCTAGATGGTACATGGGTTTCGACCCATTGAAGAATACTCCCACAAACTCTTTGATCTGGGCCAAACTGCCGAATCTTCCTCTGGAAATCTGGTCTTCTGAAACTCTGTCCGAGATCGGGAACTCGATTGGTAAGTTTATCTACGTTGACCCATGGTGCAGGGGTGAACGGGATAAACGGATAGCATGGATTCTCATTGAGAAGCCTTTCAAAGGCACTTATCCGGAATTCGTTGATATTAATTGGGATGGAATGCAAATCAGGCAGAGAATCGATTTCTGGGGCATCCCTTTCCGTTGTTCAAGATGCCATCGAACCGGCCACCTCATAAAGGACTGCAAGCATAGGTCACGCAGAAGGCACCTATTGTCCCCGTCTTTTAAGAAGAATCCTCTGGGACCCGATTCTCTTTACATGGAATGTGGCAATCTGGATGGCTCCCCGGACGTTCAAGTTTTGGATGCATCTAAGGGTGTCGTTTCTCCCCATGTCCCTCCCCCAACTGTGGCGGTCCTCTCATCTCCCATCCCCGAACCTACTGAGGGTAAATCTGTCCCCTCCCCTCCCGTCATGCATCAAAGGGACTTTAAGGTGGGCTCTCACAACATCTCCTTATCCTCCTCTCCATCATCCCCTGTCTGTCCGCGGCTTCCTCCTCTGTATGGGTTCGTCAAAGGCAAAGAAACCGCTATCGATTTTACTCCATGTATCTCTCCCTCCAGTTCGCCTCGAAATTCACTTGACAGCGACGTTGATCTCTTCATACAAAGGAATCCTTTAGCTTTTGAGCCGACATTTCAGAGGCATAACTATAGCATCTGAATTGGGTATTACTAATCTCACTTTGGTGGATGTACCTATTTCGGAATCCGCCGCCCCACAGCCTCTTAGAGTGAGTTCGGCTGGAGAACCATCGCGATGACCTTTCTCATCTCAATGAATATTCGGGGGCTGGGCGTGTCCCATAAATTCCTGGCGCTCAAAAATTTCTTTTTACAGGCCCGTCCAAAAATTATTTTTATACAAGAAACTATGCACCCATGCTTCACGACCATTGCTTTTTTCAGGAAAATGTTCCCGACTTGGTTCATGGCGGCTACTGGAGCCAACGGCTTATCGGGTGGTCTCGCTGCCCTCTGGGATCCCGATTGGATTGACGCTAAGGCTCTCAAATGTTGTGCAGGTATCATGCTCTCGGCGACTGTTAGGGGTCACACACAGTGTTTGAATCTCCTAAACGTCTATGCTCCTTACAAGAACATAACTCCTTTCTGGGAAAGTTTTTTTGCCTCTGGAATCCTAGATATGGAATCTCTGCTGATTGCTGGGGACTTGAACGTCACTCTAGGTCCCAACGAATGCTGGGGTAATTGTAGGGACCGTGACCCACTATCTGATAAGATCAGGTTGGGGCTTCTCAGCAGGGATCTGGTTGACGTCTTTCCTGATCAGCTAAAGCCTACTTGGGACAATGGCAGACTGGGGCCGGCTTTTATAGCCAAGAGGATTGACCATTTTCTTATTAAGGTGTATGTGATCGAGAAATGTAGTATGCCATACTCTTCCATAGCAAACGAATTTTCATCCGACCACAAACCCATAATTCTCGGCTGGGAGTCTTTCAATTACAGAAAGGAATATCACTTCAAATTCAGCAAGATATTTTTGGAGGATGAATCCTTCATCGGCATCATCAACAAAGAATGGCAGGAGATGATGGGATCTGCATCGGCTCTTTTATTAACCTTCCGAGAGAAAATACAGCGCCTCAAATCAGTCGCTAAAACTTGGCAAACACTCAGAATCAAACAGGATAAGATAGAGCTTAATCACATTCAAAAGGAGCTGAACGATATCAACGACCTCCCTATATGATATGTCGCTGGAGAAAAAGAACATCATCAGATCTTTAGAAAAAAAGAAGCTCTCCCTCCTTTATAAAGAAGAAGCGCTATGGCGGCTCAAAAGCCGAGCCCTTTGGCTCAAGGCGGGGGACCGTAACACAAAATACTTTCATAATCTTGCTAATGCCAGGAGAAGAAGGAACTCGATCTGGAAGATCGAGGATGGGAACAGGGATTATATCTTCGCACAGGAGGACATATCTAAAGAGGCGGTTCGGTTTTTCCAGGCTCAGTACAAAAGAAAACCAAGCATTGCCGCGGATATGTTTTGGGCCGCTGAACATATGCCTGAAATGTTTGATGAATCTGCCTATGAAAATTTCATCTCACCTATTACTGAGGACGAGCTCCTCGCTGCCATGAAAGCATCCAAAAAGGATAGGAGCCCGGGCCCGGACGGCTGGCCCATAGAATTCTTCCTTCATTTTTTCGAATTGTTCAAGGCGGACCTGCTGCACATGGTGGAGGCCACACGTTTGTCGGGAAACATTCACTCAGCTCAGTCGTCCACCCTTATAGCTTTAATTCCTAAAAAGAGTGATTCTGCCTCTTTTCTTAATTACAGGCCGATTGCCCTTTGCAATTCTCTATTCAAAATCATATCTAAAATTATTGTTGAAAGGCTTAAGCCGGTATTTAATTGTTTCATCACCAGAGATCAGCATGCTTTTCTGAAGGAACGAAACATCTGGGACGCTGTGGCACTAACCCAAGAATGCCTCTTCAATATTCGGACAAAAAATACCAAGGCGGCAATTTTAAAAATCGATTTGAAAAAGGCATATGATTGTGTGGACTGGGGTCTTCTCAGGATTCTGTTGGCAAAGATCGGCATGAGATCAAAGGGCTTGGAATGGATCATGGCATGCATTGAAAACATAAATTTTTCGGTCATCATCAATGGTACTCCGTCACCTTTCTTCAAGGTAGAACGGGGTCTCCGCCAAGGATGCCTCCTCTCACCGCTGATGTTTATTCTGGTCATGAATACCTTAAGCATTCAACTAAATAGGGCAGCGACAGGTTTTTGCTTCCGTCCAATTAAGATGTGTAAAGACTTTTATTTATCCCACAACCTCTTCGTGGACGACATTCTAATTTTTTCTATGCTGCACAAGGCCTCCTGGGAGAGTCTTTATGATATTGTTTCCAGGTTCCAATCCGCTTCCGGTATCTACATCAACAAGGAAAAATCGAAACTATACCACAACAAGTCTCATCTGGTATTGGTTTCATGGATCGCCGAGCTTTTTGGTATAGAAGCTGTGCTGATTGAAAGAGGTCTCAAATATCTTGGTTTCTCCCTCAATCCTACTGGGAACAAACAGGGGGATTGGTCATGGCTGCTGGACCGTTTTTTCTCTAAAATTTCAGGATGGGAAGCAAGGACCCTCTCACTGGCTGGCCGCTATATTCTCGTACAATCTGTTCTATCCCAACTGGCCATATACTGGGTGCACCTTTTTTACATCCCAGCTCCCATCATCTATAAAATGAAATCATACGCCGCCAACTTCCTGTGGGGAGGAAAGTCTGGACAAACCAAAATTCACCTGGTTAAGATGAAGTCTTTAACGATTCCGAAAAAAATGGGAGGCTGGGGCTTACTGGATATGAGATCGATGGGAAATGCACTCTTGTGCAAAACTCTCCTCCGCGGTTTATTCAGAAACGGTCCCTGGAGCATTTTCATCAGAAGTAAATATTTGAAAGGTAAAAACATTGCTTTCTGGTACAGACGGAACACGCTTGGGATCAAGAGAGGATCCGCCATATGGCAAAGCTTCCGAAAGAACTTGCCATTCTTCGTGAAGAATTTTCGGTGGTCCATTTTTACAGGTTCGAATATATTTATTGGAACTGATCTCATACACAAAGGGCTTTCCTCTCCTCTGCTGCCGTCTTTGGTATCCTATCTTCACTGCAGGGGTATATTCACTTGGGACCGTCTCATCAAAGCATGGTCATCCTCGTCCCCCATCTGGATGAACGCAGAGGACCTCTCTTTGCCGCCTTATCTCTACTCAGTTTGGAATCCAGTGCTCAACATCCTACAGGGTTCAGCCATAAAAAGAACAGGGGTTTTGGATGTCTTGGTCTAGAACATGCCCCGTGCACCAACTCCAATTCGAGTAAAAGACATTTACACTGCACTGTCTCAAAAGGAAGCACAACCTATGCTGCCGATTTTCCCTTTCCGCTTTTGGAAAGCCTCTTGCCCTCTCAAGATGGTACTTTTTTCATGGCTCCTCTTTCAGAACAGGAATCTATCCTGGGACAATCTACAGAAGAGAGGATGGACTGGGCCGAGCCGCTGTGCCTTATGTTTTACTGCCGGGGAGACAAACTTCCACTTGTTCTTCCAGTGTCAAGCATCTCTGCAAGTATGGTATGATCTCTCCTTAACATTGGATTTTCCTTACCGTTGTTTCTCCTCTGTACAGGAAGGATTTCTCTGGTGGAGCGTACAGTCGGATTCTCGACGCTCTTTATTTATTGCTGTCTGCTGGTCTATCTGGATATGGCGAAATGAAGCTATCTTCAAAAACTTTTGGTCTATCTGGATATGGCGAAATGAAGCTATCTTCAAAAACTTTCGGAGGCCCATCTCTTCCACTCTGCTTCGCATCAAGGCTCTCCTGGAATTTCTGGGCATATAGGCCTCCTTTTTGGTACTCCAACGAGACATGTTTTTTCGCCAAGCTTCAATTCACTTTTTGTATTAAGATCTACTCCGCCTCTGCGGCACTATAACTGTTTCATATTGGCAAACTTCAACGATCTGAACTATCTGAACTCTCTAAAGCTCCTTCTGCATGGTTGTCATATTACTCTACAGTACATATCGGAACCTTGATCCGGCTTTTTCCAAGAAAAGACATGGGTTAATCCTTCATTAAACCTACATATGTAATTTGATCATCTTTATATCAATACAATATGATTTTTCTGTTGAAAAAAAAAGAAAAGAATAGAAGAGAAGAAGCTATTCAGATTGAAATTAAAATGATCTACCTCTCTAATTATATTTTCAAAACAGTAATTTGTTTTAATACTTTTTTCCCACCGGAGAAATTTCCACAAACTTGAGAAAGCACCTACATTTGTACAAAATTGAAAGGAAAACAAAAGTTTGTGTAGAAAAATGTATGAGTTGACCCCGGCGTCCCCTGCGAAATTGGGCGCTCGGTTAGGGAGAGTTGTAAAACACAAAAATTGCATTCATTCAGACTAGTTGATTTAGGCTTTACTCGTTTATAGCGCGGGTCGACTGCGGAACTGAGTGCTCGTTTTGAGAGAGTTGCAAAACTGCATTCATTTTGAGAGCTGATCAGGTTTGACACGTTTACAGCGCAACAACGTTTGATTTGGGGCGCAGTTAGTTGTAGCAATGAAGATTTCCCGGGAAGGAAGAAGTATTTATTTAAAGAAATGTGCACAATTGTTGCTTCGTACAATTCAGAACCCATGGTTGCACGGTTGTTGGTTTGCAACTTCCGCCTATCCGTTAACATGGCTTTTAAAATTGAATATTCATGGTACTTGGTTCGTACAATTCAACGATATGCAGGGTACACGGTTTGTGAGTTTAGTTAAGGCCCTTTTTGAATTTTTGTTGTAGTTGGAGTTGACTTGAAATCTAACCAGAAATTGGAAAATTTTAGATAAGTTATTTTACGTTAAAACATTAAAACATGTGTACGTTATTTTACGTTAAAAAATTAAAACATGTGTACATAAACAATATGCCAAGTGATAATAATGATTTAATTTACAGTAATAGTTATTACGAACTAGTTTACACTCGAGAGTTGTTGATAGCTTTACTGTTTAAAGTTGTAATTATGAGTATAGAAACCACATTTCAAAAAATTGGCATAAGAAGTGTGAATTTAATCTTTATGTCTTTCCATGTATTGATTTTGAAGAGAAAGCATATTGAAAATTCAAGTAAGAAAAATAAAAAATTAATTAATTTGTGAATTTAACCTTTATGTTTTTCAGAGTATTCATTTTGAGGAGAAAGCACCTTGAAAATTCAGTGAACAAAAATAAAAATTATTAAATTAATTAATTTGGTGTATCACTAATAAACATAGAAAAATAATTATAACATACACAACCACTTTCTGCATTAATTGGTGTTTACTTGGTGAGATAAGTACCAACAAAAATTTTAAATACTAACACTACACAAATAAGTATTTATTTGGTAAGATAAATAATTTTAACATACACAATTACTTACCCTACTAGCTAACACTCTACACTAATAAGTATTTACTTGGTGAGATAAGTATTAGTACTAAGTTTCAAATACCAATTTAAACCCGATTAAACAAATAATTTGAAAAATAATAACTAATTTTTTTTTGAAATTTTCATAATTAATTTATATTTATAACTTTTCTAAAATAGATAGTTTTTGATTTTATAATTAAAATAAAAAGATTTAGTCAAATAAAATATAATGATAATTTATATGTGTGGATGTTTTCAATATATTTAAATGCAAATTTATAAAAATGTATAAATTAAATGGTATCAAATATGAGTCTAAAGTAAGTTGACAAAGACCAAATTTCACAGTGTTATGAACTTCCCATAGAACAAAAACTAGTATAACTGAATCTTGTTAAGTTTTCGCTAAGATTCATTGTAATGTTTTGAGGTATCTTGTCGGTTCAAAGTAAGTTGACAGAAGACCAAATTTCACAATGTTATGAAATTCCCATAAAACAAAAACCAGTATAACTGAATCTTGTTAAATTTGGCTAAAATTTATTGAAATGTTTTGAAATATCTTCTCGTTACAAAGTAAGTCAACAAAAGACCAAATTTCACCGTATTATAAAACTCCCATATAACACAAACCAATATAACCGAATGATGCTTTTGAAGGAGTCCAATGGACCGCACTAGTTTTTCAGACAGCTGGGCGGCAATATCGTCCCCAGAGCCATTCCCAGAGCGTTGGCACACACCGACTTGACTTTATTTGCAGTCGTTGAAGTTATCTCAACATTTGTCAAAGTAATTCCTGTGCAAGCAACTGTCTTGCTGCACGAAAAGTTCACAGCCACATCGGTCGATGACGTTCCCTGTATGTTTCTATACGTGACATCTTGTATTTGCACTGCGGATGGCTGCACACAACAACATGACGCACAGTATTATTGATACGCAGAGTATAACATAGTTTTTACCTCTATGCATTTAGTGGAGATCAGATGTCCTTAGGTGAAGTTTATATTATATATTATCGATCAATATATATATATATATATTTAAACAATTATTTTATATTACAATAAAATGAAACACAATTGTTTTTGTTTTTCCTTTTTTGAGAATTTGTATTAACTTTGATGGTTGGAATTAGCGACGTTTAGGGTTATAGGGGTCTCTTCGAGTTGGGTGATATCCCCGGAATTACCAAATTCCGTGATTACCGATTCCTTACCTAAAGATGAAATTCTATGTAGTTACCAATTACTAACCTAGTTGATAGTACTTATAGGATAAAATAAATTGGAAATTTATCCTATATTATGCGCGCTTAAACAAGTATTTCGGAATTAATGTTGATGGCAACATCGTTCGCAAGCACACATCCACGGACTTCAAAATGATATTTCAACAACGGTGGGAGCTAAACTCATATTGGTTAGTTGATCACCTGAATTTTACAAGGTGAAGCGGAATCGCAATAGTACTGATCGATGATAATCGGATTCTTAACATTATGAACAACTATGTCTTCAAATATGATATTTCGTGCATAGCCAGAACCGCCCTGTATATTTACAAAAGCATGAATTCTGTTATATCAATTACGAACTGCAGTTCATTGCCGTATGAATAGAAATACTTAAAGAAGCCATACACCTGTTAAACCAACCTGCCAAGTCTTGATTCTGGCTCCGTTGGATGTTTCGACAAAAGTGATGTTTTGGACTAGAATGTCATCAATTTTGGCTTCTTCTCCATTCTTTCCCAGACTTCCAATGCTGCACAGAAGAAGAAGTACAATTCAGATTTCATCTTTACGGATTGTATTTTCTGCATGATAAGATCCAAAATACTTATCTCACCTGATGCCATGGCCTGGGCCACACTTTATGTTTTTCATAGTAATAGTAGATGAGCCCGACGAAATGGAAATGCAATCATCCCCTGATATACAGTATTTATAATCATAGTTAGCAGAACCTTTGATGTTTATTATGCGTTTGCCAATCTGAACATTAACTAAGTGAAATTAAGATTTGCACTTATAGCAGCTGAGGGGAGATAGATATACGCTAGATGGATATTGACTGATTTATTATTAAGAAAATGGTAATATGGGAATAAACAAATTAACGCAAACCAGTGAAATCACTAACTTCTAACCTGTCTGGATGACACAGTTGTTTATTTGGGCATTTTTAACTCTTTGTAAATGAATACCATCAGTGTTTGGGCTTTGTTCAGGAGCTTGTATCTGAAGCCCGTTTAATTGGATATCAGAAGAGTCGACCACTACGAGATGCATTCGTTGGCTATTGACAAATTGCAAATTTTTTATCAAAACATTTGAACATCTACTAATAGTCATTGCCTGCAAGACCAACCCAAAATCCAAACCACCGGATGAGCACAGCCTTGAATTAAAACTTACAGAAAGATTAAAAAAACCGTCTATAACAAGTTGATCATTGCGTCTTTTTTCAAGCAAATAAACAAGGTAATCAGGATAAGATTGCCGGCTGGAAACAAACCGGTGGAGCCGCATCCAAGCAACCCTGCACACAAGAAATTTGACGTCATTAATATAAATTGAAGGAGCCGATTTATACTACTAATCTGTTGTTTCATGGTAAGTGTTGGGTAGGGAAAGATTTTGGATGATGCTTGTGAAAAGGCTAGAGGTGGAGTCGGAGCAGTCGAACGCGGAAGAGATGGAATATTAGAGAGGATTGCGACAGGATTTTGAATGGCGGCTGACCTGGAGGATAAGAGCGGGGTATGGAAGGAGATTGTCAGTGCCATGTGTGCATCGTTTATTGGGCAAATGACTGGCGTGTATTGGGCAAATGACTGAAACCTTTTGTGTGGTTTAACAGGACCACCCAATTTTTAGTGGCCACATGTACACAACGGTGAGGTGAAACAGAACAGTTAAAGGTAACTCTTACTTCTTGTTTGTTAACCTTGCAGGATTTAGACCACCAATCTTGGCCTTGACCATCAATGACACCGCCACCTTCTATCGTCAATCCAGATATACCATAAAATCGAATCCACAGATTAAGTTCATCGCTATTCCATGCAGATTGCTTATTGGGTGCAACTATTGTTCCAGTAATCTGCAAATTTATAATTTTAGCAAATAATTTAATATGGAATTTTCATAATCATCTTAATAAGCATACAATCCAATATTCAACTTGCTCACCTCTACTGAAATATGAGACTTGCAAGGGCCAAGAAACGTCACTGGGTTAATTAGAAATGTCTTCCCCAATGGTACTTGCAACACTGCGTTGGAAGATGCCATGCATGCTGCTTCCCATGCTTCTATGAATGCCTATAAATCACAAATGAGAAACAATACGTAGGTATTATAAGAAAGGAATAGGATTTAACTAGTTCTCTGAAAGGAATAGGCACATATCTTTGGTCGTTACCAGAGAGCAAAAAAATATTTATTCCTAGTGCACGAGTACTAAACAGATTTTAAGCGTGAAAATAAAACACAGATAAAGACCGTGGGAGGGAATTTTCCTAAAATCTAAGAGTTCTGTCAAAGGTACGGTATTAATTTAAAAAGGTGCGGGCCCACTGGCTTCCAGGATTAAAGATGTGTATATGCGGAGTGCATCAAATTTTACAACAAAAATATCAAATGAATATTGAACCTATATAATGGATTAAAATATATTCACCGTCCGATCATCTTTTAAACCGCCGGCATGTGCACCGTAGTCCATGACATTGAATATCGGTGAAGCGCTGGAATCACTTTTGCTCAGCACCTTTCTATGAGTAGCCCAACTTGAATCGACCATTAACAGCGCCATAATAACAACAACTGACGCGAATGTAGTCTGCACATAATTTATTTGTTCAAAACGACTCGTAATTTTTTCACACACAGAAAATTAGAAATCACAAACATTGTTTGCAAGGAATTACCACGAATTTGAAATCCATAGCGATAGTTCGGAGGTAGAACCCGCGTTGTAGCCGATAGGTGCTCGAAACTTGTTTCATGGAAGGTAGAAGAGGTGGGATTTTATAGTGCCAGAAACTTGTTTTTGGTTTGCTTTTTCTTCTTTCTACCTAAACCTGGATAGACTCGGGTTGGTCCATTTTATTTTTTCTTCTTTCTACCTAAACCTTGATAGACTCGGGTTGGTCCATTTTATTTTTTCAAAACGCACTGTGGCCATAAAAATTGACCCTACTCTCACTGGGCATTGAGGAAACCCATGTTGCTGTAACATATTCAAATTCCAGAGGACAAAGAATAGTTTGATGGTTATTCATTTTTCGGAGCCTCCATACTTGATTTTATCAATATTTCACAACAACTGAATAATATGAACGCTGAGTCGACTGCCGTTTTTTCCTTTCCACTATCGAATCGAATGATGAAATTAACCTACTACAAATGTAAACAGATACTATCCCAGAGTTGTAGTACCCCCCGCATTATTCGTGGCTGCTCACAAAAATCTTAACTTGTGTATATTGATTGATGGAGGTATTTTCCGAACATCCTCATTCCATTTCCGATTCTTACGGATAGACTGAAATGAGTCACTCTCTTTGACCTGATACGGTGATGGGCCGTAGATTGCGTTTCATCTTCAGAAGTCTTCTTGGAAGGGTGACTAGTTGTTATGTGCATGTCTATATCTGTGATGCGTTACTTCTTTCGAATTCTTTCTACAACGGTGTACCTAGATGTGATCTTGGTGTTTGGATGCTTGGTCCCTCACCTGTGGAAATTAAATCGAATCGGTGACTTTATTGGTTTTGAAATATGGTTGGTATTATAATAAAATGTATTTTTCTCCTGGGTAGCGTTCATGCATTTTTTGTTTTTGCCATTCGTTGTAATTTCCTTCTCCCTCCTTATATTTTACATGGTAATTATATTTCAAGTGTAATTATATATTTTATTGTTAGGGTTGTTTGGTTATTATTATATATTTTATTGTTAGGGTTATTGGTTATTATTAGATACAATTAGTTTGTAGAAGGTTGTTTAGACCTAGTTAAATGTAACTGATTTTTTTTGATGAATTATTTTTAGATAAATTATTCTTTGGTAAGATATTTTCTTTTTCAAATGAGTGATTTTGTGTTTAAGATAATCTGTTTCTCTTATGATTATCTATATGGTTGAAAATGTAATTTCAACTGCGCAACGGTTGAGCCGTGCAGCAGCATGGAAACATCGCCGACGAGCTATCGCAGATGGATCGGACCCGACGACCGTATTAATTCCTTTTGATAGATTATCGGATCCACAACGTTATCGCGTCGGCATTATCAAAGAAATCGAGGCTTTTATGTTTGCGATGAGCGATCGCCGATATCGCTATCGGCGATAACAAAAGGGCAGGCTTTACCATGAGTTATGTTGCGACCCGATAACATTATAAATAGTTTTTGATAAACTTTCAAGTACCCTCTGCAGGGCATGGAGATTGCGTGGAGTAAAACAAAGTTTTAATTGACCAGGGATTTTTCATTAAGGCATTTAATGAATTCCTCTTGGACTTAGATAGTTGGTAGAAGCCTTTAAGTTTTTTTAATTTTTATTTTTTTTAAGGCAGTAAAACACGTAAGAAACATATATGATATGTCTGTTTTTGTTATGTTGACATTGATATGAATAAAAACTGAATTTTGCACAGCAGTGCGAGTGTGAAGGCAAAAGAAAAACGAAGATGAAGATTTTGTACTGTAATGTGAAATGAACGCAAGCAGTGTGAGTGTGAAGGCAAAAGAAAAACGAAGATGAATATTTTGTACTGTAATGTGAAATGA
>APFE031474510.1:0-105213 GCA_000404065.3 Pinus taeda
TAAACCTAGCACAGTATTCCAAAACTGTCTCTTGAGGACCTCTTTTAATCATGTCATATTCACCAAGTATATGTAGAGGGTCCTTCTTTTTCTCCCATCTGTTTGTGAAGGATTGGTAAAGCTCATCAGGGGTGTTGATGGTGTTTGCAGGAAGTGATCTGAACCAGGTTCGCACATCCCCTGTTAAGCTTTGGACAAATATTCTCATCCTCATAGTGTCATCATCTATCTCATAATTTTCAAAATGATCTTGCATTCTCTTAGCATGCTGAATAGCTAAATAAGGGCCAGTGGAGTCAAAATATGAGATTTTGGCCTGGTAATCTTGAGGTAAGGCCACGAGATTGGCAGGTAATTGCAGAGGTGCATACCTCATAGCCATATTCACAAGAATTTGGGGGTTGATAAAGGCAACTGGGATAAAAGGAACAGTGGGTACCACAGGGGTAACAGGTATAGAGGGATTTAGAGTGCTGGTCAAGGGAATGTATATATGGGAAGAAGATGTGGGTGGGGGGCTTTGAGATGTTGATGGAGAACTAGGGGAATTAGGGGCAGAATGGAATAGGACTTTGATTGGAGTGGAGATGGGGTTAGGGTGAACTGTCTCTGGACTAAGGTCAGTAAGGTTATCTTGTTTTTGTTGATTCCTAATTAGTTTGGGGATTGTATTAGGATTTTCAAAGACAGTAGGAGGGTTAGGGTCAGGATTAGCCCTAGTGTATCGAAGATTCTTCTTGGAAGCCAGCTTCTGAGCTAGTCTTTTTTAAGTTTTTTGAGAGATTTGTATAGCAAGGACTGGACAGGAGTTTTGAAAGACTCTGTGTATCTGTATTGGGTATAAAGGATATCTGAATCAGCTCTACCTCAAGGTTGCAAATGTTTGTATAGGAGCAGTTTGAAGGTTTCTTAACTGATATTCAGATTCTGAGTGTAGTTCCTGGTAGATATACAGTCACCTCTAGATCCTGAAGTCCCCAGTGGAGTCGCCATTTATGTTAACACCCAGGTTGTTCCCTATGACTCACAAGGGAATACGGCCGGGGTAACCACTAACCAATCTTTGGACTACAGCTTCTAGCCCAGCTGTAATCAGAGAGGGCTCTCTATGTAACGTTTGTCACTGTTTTTAATGGAGTTTTTTAGGCTAGTTATGAAGTGCAGGTGTGTTTGTTTTTGTGTCTGATTGTGGAGGATGTTTTCTGATAGTTTTCAAATGTTCTCTGCAGGTGAAACTAATCCATTGGGCAATGGGGTCTGTAGCTGTTGTTTCCTTCAGATCCTGGCTTAAGTGCAGCTGGAATTACAGGGCCTGTATGTGTTTCATGAAACAAACTGTAAATTTTGAGGTTGAACTGTGAATCAACTAGTGAAAAGCAATTAAGAATTCTTCACTGAGCTGGGCTGTGAGAATGGGGCCTATTACTTAGGAGCAATACCCGAATTCTTGAAATAATAGGTCAATATGATGAAACAGTTTGAAAGGTAGCAATTAAGAATTACACTTTCATTACTATAACTGAGGAAAACATTTATAATAGCTTGGATTGAGCTCAAGGTAATCTATGATTAAATCCTGAGACTATTCTTTTTCCTTGCTATTAATATATGTAATATATGGAATACATTAATGAAAAAGATAGTAAACATATAACAGAGAGAAACAAGGAAACTTATTGAGCCATGAAACACGCAGGAATCCTGCAATATTCAGTCATACACCAGCAAGACATCAAGAGACACAACGCTTTAGAAATCCCATCATCCTTGGCATTAGTAGTCTGAAGATTTACAATAGAAGAGCTACAGAATAGATATCAAGAGATTTCTTACATCCAGAGTCTAACCCCTGCTAACAAATGCGAGGGGAAATATATAGAATTCTATTACAAAATATCTCAGGCATTAAGTCATCTGAGAGGGAAAATATCTTCTTTCACTCGTACAAGGCTTGTAGATGAGAAGTTATTACAATCTTAAATGAGTTATAAAGGCTCTTAACTCCTGTCAGAGTAATTTTGACCTTTGGGGCTCACGGAGTCGGTTGAGCCGCTTTGACATAACTGCTGAATGACGTGTCTGTGCAGCTGTAACTTTCTGTGTCTTCTTGGCCCTGTCACCTATGACTGCTGATGCTGCTGTTGTGGCCGAGTACCTGTGCTGATTTGGCTCAGCCTCTGTCTTCATACCTGCTAATGTGTCTTTGTCCTGCTGTGTATGAGATTCAAACTGTTTGTTGAAGAAAAAATCGTGATTACTGACTTTGGTTCAACAATAATCCTATCAATATCTCCCATGTATCTGATGAAGGCAACTGATGTTTCAAAATTGGCCCCATGGTCTCATCAGCTTCTGTATACTTATAAAAGTGAGGGGGCTCATCAAATAAATGTGCAATTTCATTTCTAATAAAAAATAAATTATCTACTCTATCAAAAAGAATCTGCCCTGTTACTGGGCCTGCTTCTGAGGATGTACTAGGTGCCTCTGCAATCTGTGTTGCTGCAAAATTGCTTACTCTCTTGACATATTTCTCATGGGAGAGTAATTTTCCTGAAGGATCCAATAGGCTAGGGAGCCCCCTGTCCTGCAAAGCCATAAACCTGTTCTGAAATTTATTGATATCAGCTTGCATATCCTGGATTCTTCTTTCCAGGTTCTGAATTAGGTTTCTCATTGTCAGGACTCTTCTGATTAGGGAGATGGTCTCTGTCCTGTTTCCAATCCCCATTCTTACCAGCTGGGAACTTGTTCTGTAGTTCAGCACTTCTATCATCTTAGGGGAAATCTCAGGCATGTTGCCTAGAGATACCCTTGCCCTCTGCATTTCCTTTCGTGCTCTTCCAATGAGTGTCACTTGCTCATATATAGCCTCAATATATTCCCATTGGTTTGTTATTGACTGGCCAATGGTGGTCCAGATGACCCTTTTAAGCTCTGCTGTGACTTTATCCAAAGTGAGCTCTTTTTCTAGCTCAGCAATCCTCTTCTTGAGGACCTTTACCTCCCTCTCTCTTTCAGCCACATTTTGTTTTGATTTGTCATATTTTTCATTTATTTTTGCCAGGCTGTCCTGGGCTTGACTCAGCTCAGACATCTGGGACTCTAGTACCTGTATTTCTTTCCTCAGCTTCTGCATGTCCAGGCTTTCAGCCTGCTCTGTTGTTGGTGCTGACGTGGTTGGTGCTGAAGTATCTGGAGATTCTTGTTGCACTTGTTGGCTGGGAGGGGCAGTGTCTTGAGGGGTTTCCTCAAGGTTTATTGTTTCTGGAGGTGGCTGTGAGGTTTGGCCCTGCCTCCTTCTGCTGCAATGCTGCTTCCATGTGGCTTTCTGATTCCTGCAGCCTTTCTTGTTTTGGATTGAGCTCCTTGTATAATGTCATTAGTAAGGAAGCTGCATCCTTTTCTTTCCTCTGCTGGGCAACCTCATCCGTTTGTGAGTGGAGAGTTGGTGGGATTTTCAATTTCTTCTTTATTGCTGCCATATCAGCATCCCTCAGCTTGAGGACTTGTTGCACAGCCTTAACATCATTGGGGTCATGCCCAAACTCTATTATAATTTCCTCTAAGGCTTTGATCCTGTTATCCTTAGCTTGAGAGGAAGCCTTTTCCAATTCAAGCTGTGCTGTAGTATTGTTCAGGCTATTTTGCAGCCTGTAGTTGACCAAGGTCTTATCAGCCAAGGTGGCATAGACCATCTCACCCCTCTGTTTGTGGAGCTCAATCTGATCCATTGGGTGGATGTCTTTTGACAGGACCTCCAGATTGGTCCTAATATAGTCTGCAACTATTTTTGGTTGCTGCACTGTTGGTGTGAAGTGGCTCATTGTCATCTTTCCCTCCTGCACATCAAATGCAAACATGAGCCTTTGTTGGTCTGAGGGAGCCATGTTCAGCAGGTGATTGTAGAGCTGAATCTTTAATGGTTCACTCCTTCTCTTTGCATCTTTGAATTGCTGTTTGATGCTTGTTCCTGCTCCCTTCTTCTGTGCTGAGGAGCTCACTTCTCCCAATGCTGCCCTGTCTTGCTCCTGTTGCAAGGAGCTGGCAGGAGCTCCATGCTTTGCATTTTCCTCTTCTGAGAAGGGATTTAACCTTTGTCTCTTCTCTGGCGATTCAGTGAGGGGAGTCTCCCTTTCTCTTTTTCTGCTAACGTCCTCCCTTTGAGGGGTTTGGAAGACGGAGGAGTCAACCCTAGAATCCTACCTTGGAGGTGCCATTGGTGTTGTCTATTCTTTGGTGGCCATTTGGGCCTCTCCTGTTTGCTTTTCCTGACCCTGTTGGTCTTCTTGCTGTTGTTCCTGCTGGGGCTACTGTTGTTGACCCTGTTGGCCTTGTGGTTCTTCCATGACCTTTTCCTTTCCCTTGCTCTGCCCTTGGTCTGTGGTTTGCACTGCCTCTTACTGTGTTGCAGAAGATGAAGCAGCTGCTCCTGCTTGAGGCTTTGGCAGAGTAAGTACCTGAGAAGGAGATTCTAAGTCAGCGATTTTTAACAAATGCCTTCTAGCCCTTTCAACTAGTTCTTCTTGAGTGACTGGCTCTTCGAGTGTGTTTCTTCTCCACTTTGGTTGGTTGGCATGTCTTTGAATGTGGAGCATGCTCACATGCTCATAGCTAGAGAGTTTGCATTTCTGCCTTTTCAAGGATATGAAGTTGTTAGGGTCATAGGGCTTCCAAAGGAAGCTTTGTTTTAGGCCAAGGCCTTCTAGCATCCTGTCTGCCTCTTTCCATCCTTCTCTTTTGTTTAGGACAAAGTGGCCAAGTTGGTTTCTTACATTAAGCTGTGCCTTTTTGCCCCTTCCTGCAAAGTGCACCATATCGGCATTGCCAAATTGCCTGAAATATTCTAAGGCAAACAGTCTCATAGGCATAATACCTGGGCAATTTGTATGGGCGCAACTCACACCCATATATTCTGATCACAATGAAGTGTTGGTAAAAGTACCAATCCCTTATGCAGTATGCACTGGATAGCTGCAGAATCCTCTGCATCTCATCAGACAGTCTTGGAGGGGGTGAGGTTAAAAAGAGAGACATAGCTGGATGGATGAACGGGTCTATGAACTCACAGTATGTGTATGGAGAGTATGTGCTGCTGTGGAATACTGAGGTCCAGTATACTACTGACCTTGGATTGCCTTCTCCATCCGTTCTCTTAACAACAAAGGAGAACTTCTCATGTTGATAATATAGAATAAGGTATGATAAATGTATGAGGTGTATCTGAGCACCTTCTCTCTGGACAAGTGTAGAAATTGCTCATGTATCTTGTCTGAGATGTATGTAGCATAATCATAACAAATGGGGGTCTTGCCGGGGGAAAACATTGTCATCATCACTAATACAGTTTCCTCAATAAACTCTAGTGATTTGTATCCCAAAACTGAGCTTATCATGTATGCCAGGTCCAGACCTAGTTGGTTTAGGTAGCCATCAAAAATGGGAGGGTGCAGCACTGTGTCAGAGTTTGTGATAAATAACTGATTCAGCTTTAGTATCTGTGCTTCTGTCAGTATCTTGGCTCCTTGGTTGATCAGGTCCAGCAGGGACAAGGGAACCAACTTCTTTTGGGTTTTGAACTGGAACATTTCCCTGATGGCCTCAGGGGTTGTGTAAAACACTACTGCACCTTCAGGGTTAAGCACAGCCCTCTGCATGGGGTCATAGCAGACAGCACATAAGTGAATCAGGTCAGGAAACTGGTTGACCTTAGGGAGCTTGAAAATTGGGAGGGATGACTCCCAAATGCCTAGAATATCTGTTCCATCTCTATGTCTGGCTCTGAGCTCATTTAACAGATGAATGTGGAACTTGCATTTAGATGGGCTGTCCTCTGAGATTTGGTAGTCTAGGTCTACCAAATCCTGCCACTCCAACTCTCTCTGGGGGCATTCAGGGGAGTAACATTGAGGGCTACTGATGCCTTGGGAGTGTCCATGTCTGCCTGAATGCTATTTGACAAATGATGAATGTGCTATCTGAGAAACGAAGATTTAGAGGAATGCAGGGTAGCAAGGTAGATTTATAGCAGAATAGAATATTGCTCGGCTCTCTGAGAAGGCTTTTTATAGTGTTTAGCAGACCTCTTTTTGATAATTAGGAGCAGGTTATGGGCTGTGGTTCACGACTGCGCGAACGGAGAAGGGTTTTTACTCAAAATTTAGCACGAAATGGCTCTGCCAGTGAAATTTGACCGTTAATTCTTCAAGGGTGAGCTGGGTATGCTTGGTTTTATGGTAAATTCTTCAGCTTCTACCGTGTTCAGGTGTTTTTTACAATTTACAGAGAATAAACCAAGTTGCAGGGAGGTTCACGGACAAATACCTGTTTAACGAATTGCTTAGGATGGAACAGCAGTTGGGTGCACGCTCTGAACCTCTGTGGATGGTCTGGACTTGGTTGGCGAATTGTTCATCGTAATGCACACGCAGAGGGAGTAGAGGTGTTTTTACAAAAAGTGCTAAAAAACTCGTAAAATCGTCAAAATATGGCTTTTTTGGCTTATTGGCGCGCTTTTTAAATGACGTCAGCATGACGTCAGCAAGTGGGTCTGGGTCGGATGACGTCAGCAAGACGTCATCAGGTGACGTGGCGGCCTAAGACCAGTCCACGGGGGCGGTGAGGTGGCGGCCAGGTGGACGAATGGAGGACAGTGTGCGTGGTCGTGGCGCTGACATAGGCAACAACGGGATGGTGATGGGGGCGGACAGGTGTCTTTATATCGGGCCCCCTCCTATATGGCAAGGAATCTGTTAGAGGGGGCTCCGACGGAGTTTGGGAGCGACGCGTGGCCCCACGGGACATCATCGTCTGACAGATATCAGATGATATCTGTCGGACATCGGGGCCCCTCCGAAATCCATGACGACCGTTGGATTTGAGGCGTGCAATCTGACGGCTATCGGGAAAGGAAAATGCACGGAGGATAAAGTCAATGGTGGTTAACTGTCGGACATCGGGCCCCTCCGAAACCCACGACAACTGTCGATCAGGAAAGGCTTGATCGGATGGATATCGGGCCAGCAAGTTGCACATCGGATAAGGTCAACGGGCGGCTTAAAATAATAATATGTATCGGCAACTGCGCCCGGCGGGACCCTTTGGGTTCTCAACGATTTTCAATGGTTTTTTTCAATGTTTCTTTTGTAAAAATTAAATATACCCGACAACATTAGGAAAAGGCAAAAAACAAAGGTTTTTTGTGAAATTCTTCGCATAAGGCATATGAAGGGCAAAACTTAGGATAGGCGGGTTTTAATGAATTTTTAGGCAAAAGGCGCACACTGGCTCCCGACCTTAGGATAAGGCGGGGAAGGTGGATTTCATCAAATTTTCACCCTTTAGTAGTATAAGGGTGCACAAAAGGGTTTTTTCAAGGGTTTTTAGGCAAAAATGGAGAGCTGGCTAGGTAGACAAGTTCTGATAGAGAAAAAGGGTTAGGCTTGGGTTCTTGAGCTTAACCAGATGTTAATCCAATGCCCTAGTAGTGAAACTTATGGCTATAATGCCAAGGAGGGGATATTTATACATTGATTAGGGTTTACACACCATGGTGTTATAATAGTAGGGTAAATGAAGCATAGGGAGCTAGATAATAGAGTTAGAGGTTAATATGGGGGAAAAATGTGAATGAGGACCAATACTACTAAGTTTTCTTGACAACAACTTAGTGTAAAGAGTAGATCAAAATGAAAAGAACTTTGCACAAGAAATGTGGCTTCTAAAGGCCATAAGAACCAACATAAAGCTTTGAGTTTCTCTTGTGTACACAACTTGTGAAGGGATGTTAGTAATGAGTGGTGAACAAAGGGAAAAAGGGAAGTTAGACATGCTCCACTGTGTTGTTCTACCTGTACTTGGTTAGCAAATCTGATCTTGGAAGGAACACCACTTCTGCAACCCCACCTACCTACCCAACTATTGTGCCTAGCATTTTTTATTTCTTCTTGGAGGGTGCACTTGGACTTGCAAACCCCTTGTGTGCCTTTTCTTTTGCATTGGCTTTTTTTCTTTCATTTCCTATCTAGCACTACCCTTATTTCTTCCAAGGCCCCAGATTAAACAGTTGGGAACCTTAGTTTCTCTGCCTAACTACTAATCTACCAAGATTAAACAGTTTGGACAGGTTTCTTTCTCTATTCTACAACATAAATTGAAAACATGGCATGATCCAGATTAGACTGTTGGGTCATCCATCAAAACTTTAATGGGCATGAAGGCATGTACACACCTTGTCTTTATTTGCAAATATGGAACCTTTGTAGCAGTAAAGTAGAGCATATTTGGCACTTGAATTTGCCAATCATGAAATATGAAACCTATTGGTATAGGTATTCAACACGGGTGAAAAATGTCTGCTCACAGCAAGCCCACAGAGAAAATGCCTTTCGGCATAATTATGGACCACATTGTCATTCATATTCAAATAATTTTGGAGTTTTATAATAATAAAACTAGTCCCTTACATTTTTCACTGACTTCAAGAAAACTTTTGAGCTTAACTAAAATTATATCATTGGCGAATGTATAAAAGGAGGATGTACCTTGATCCGTAAACTGTTGTGGATATTCCACTAGGCAGTTCCTTCCCGTGCTTTGTCGAGAAAGAGCTAAGAGACTACTGGTAGCAAGTAGCCAAATATGATATGAAATGAGGGTACATGGAAGATAAATATAAAGGATTAATGCAAAGGAGTGCACTGAATATATACATATCATCAAACATCTTTCATCCCACTTAGGCTACCTTGCATCATGCCTAGTTAGTCATAATATCATGTTGGTCACCACCTCCATAGCTTATATAAACAAGTGGTATTGCTCTTGATATTCTAATCTACGTAATAAACAAGTGAAACTTGCAAGACACATAGAGGAGACACATGGAATGACTTTCAATTCTTGCAACCATGAATGTCATTGAAGACAAAATGATACGACAATGATAAGCAAACTTTTAAGCTACATTAAGAGGTGTGTTTCAAAAGATGTGTTGTGTTTTCCATAGCTAGCCTCCAAAGGGTTATGCATCAAATGGATTTTTCATGCGCTCTTGATATTCTATCATACCTTCGATTCCTTGTTTTGCTTATTTTTCTCCTTAACTCCTTGATATTTATCTATCATGTCATCTTTCTCTGTGGCCCCTCTGAGAGATAATTGTGTAGTTTTAGTGGGTAGTGACTGTTGTGGGATGAGGCCCTGGGAGGATAGATTTACACCATTTTACCAGGATGAAAGGCACTGTTATGGGATAAGGCCATGGGAGGACACATCTATGATGCAAGGCAATCTGGGTAGTCAAGGGACAAAACTAGACAATTTGTAGAGACATTGGGTTATGTTTGAGGGAAGGACATTAGAGGAAACCACTGCGAAATTTTGAATGCTAAGGGAGGTTTGGGTTTTTTCACATTGTATAGTTCCAATAGGGAAGGAAAAAGCTTGAGGGTTACATATGTGAAGTGCACAATTCAGGAAAGTTGGATGAGGCTAGGTTGATAAGGAAACTTTGAAATTTGGCTAAGTGTGGGATCAATGAAACTGATGCAAACAATGATAAAACTTGACTACGATCACACACTTGAAAACTTAGTGATACAACATAGACCATCTAAAACATATAAGACATACATCCTTAATGCAACAACTTTTGTGGCAGCTTACGACAAGTGTGGCTTCGGTGATAGACTTTGGGAGGATAAAGGTAACACTTGTGTAAGAGTGTGTGAAATGAGTGTGAAACATGTCTATGTGGTGAGGACAACCCATTCTCATAAATATTTCCTCTTGAAGTAAAACAAACCTCCTTTTGCATGACAAGTGATAACCCCCATGCCCAAATATGACACATTGTATGTAAAGATAAAAGCATGAATGACTCTTAAGATTGAAAAGGGGAGCTTGAGATCATCAACTTACCAATAAGTGACTAAGGAACGATTGACCACAATATCCATAGTAGGCTCCCAAATTTAATTGCAGGGAAAAATTTTGGAGGGCATTGTAGCCGCTACAACAGAGCCTTCACCTTCTTGCTAGATTCTTTTTCAACAAGTGCCTTGAATTCTACAAACTTGGAGAATGTCTCATCTTTATTCCATGCAAAGAAGATCCAACACTTCTGTGAGAAGTCATCAATAAAAATGACAAAACATTTGTGTCTGATAGTGTAGGTTATCGAGAAAGGTCCATAAACATCCTAGTGGATCCTTTCTAGGATTGCATGTGCTTTGTTGTCCTGATCACGGAATGTTGATTTTATGTACCTCCACAATGTACATGCTTTGCATACATCCTACTGCTTAAGTGCTCCTTTAGGTAGGCCAGTTGTTATTTCTTGTATAATATTCAAGGTACCATGATGCAAATGAACAAGTGTTTTGTGCCAAGTTCATCAAGATCGTAACCTGCACTTTCTCTGCCTTAGTGCTTAATGTAAAACAATTTTCCACATCTAGCTTATAGATGTTCTTCAAATGAACTCCAATCTCATTCACCTGTCCCATGGTTTTGTGTCTCAGGAATGCTTCTCCATTCTTGAATATCACTTCACAACCATGGTAAACCAACCACTTGGTGAATCCTAGTAGACGGACCCCTAATCCTTTACGTTTACCCTTTTTTACTAGCGCCTCATATTGAAAATTTGACGAAAAAATATTTATTTTCTCTTAAAAAATTGTTTTAAACTCCCCCTCCATCTACCAGTACCCTTTTTTATTAGCACCTCATATTGAAAATTTGACGACAAAATATTTATTTTCTCTTAAAAAATTGTTTTAAACTCCCCCTCCATCTACCAGTGCCGAATGCAATGATATACAAGTTGTATCTAATCATATTAGCATATATGAAAGGGATAGAAGAGGATTTGATGTTTGAGAAAATTTGTGAGTACAATTTGTCACATTCTTCTTATTCGACTAGCCCCACAAAGAAAAGAGCCCAAAAAAATGTTTTATTTACATAAGATAACGTGAATGGTAAGTAAATAGCAACCTCCATGTAGGTGCAAGACAGTAGTGGCCTGCAAGCTAGCAGACTTAGGATGCATTGTTAGAGTAAATTTTGTAGTTGTTAGATAATATAGTCCTAAATTGATATGTTTGTGTCTTAACTGTTAATTGTATTAAATAGCTTTCATCTAAAGTGGCCATTATCTTAAATATAAATTTTTGTCTTAAAATAATTTTGCCTGAAACTGTTTTTTTCTTAAATATAAAGTTTTGTCTTAAATTGTTTTCTTCTTAAATTATTTTTGTCTTAAATATAAAGTTTTGTATTTAAATGTTTGTCTCAAACTACTTTTGCCTTAAATATAAAGTTGTCTCTCAAAATATTTTCATCTTAAGGTATTTTTGTCTTAAATATAAAGTTTTGTCTTAAAATAATTTTGTCTCAAACTACTTTTGTCTTAAAATATTTTTGTCTTAAACTATTTTTTATTAAAAATAAAGTTTTGTCTTAAAATATTTTTGTCCCAAACTCATTTTGTGTTAAAATTTATATTTAATACAATTCAAGTGATATTAAATTCTAATGTAAAATAACTAAAATAAAAAGTGATTTTTTAAGACAAATGATTTCTTGTCTTAAAAGAATGTCTTAAAAGTTCCCTTGGCATAGTAGTGGTTGTGCTTCCTGTAAATCACTATGTGCACTGATTGCTATGCTAAATATTTGAGGTGTAATGCCCTCTTCTAATTGATGGAAATGTAGAGGGTACAATGTCATGCTCAAGGTAATCGCACACATATGCATACCAAGAGGTTCTGTCTTCATTGGGTGTCACTCACCCTATATCATACATCTCAACTTCCTGCTCCCAACTGATGAGCTCTTCTTCTCCCTCCATTGTCTGTATTGCTTGAGATGAAAGTTTGTATAGTCGATGCCTTTTGACCATGTGAATTATCTTGATTTCAAGATCATACTCTTGCAAGCCTATCATCGATTCCGCTCATCGTTCACACAGTTCTTGTTGTACAAGCAGTGTGCAGACTGCTCGGTGAGGGATGTAGACTGTGCAGTGGTTCTTCAACAAGTAGGGTCTGAAGCGTTTCACCAACTTGTAAACCTCATGCGCTTACTTTTCAATTGTAGGGTAGTTGAGTTTTGGTCCCTACATGCTTGCAATCATGAAGGAGATAGGACGTGAATCATTCATCACATCGTTCTAAGTGAGTACTACAGCGAGCAACTTATCGAAGGTGAAGGTGTATAGCAAGAAATCCTTCTTGAAGTTTGTGTTGTAGAGTGTAGGCGCTTCTATAATAACCTACTTGATATGGGTGAATTCATACGTTTCCCTCTTGACCCATATGTAGGTTTCATATTTCGTGATCATGTCCCTGCATGGGCTTGACTATGTGCGCATAATCTGAGATGAACATCTGGAGGAAGTTTATCTTGCCCAAGAAGGACTACATGGATTTATTATTGGCTAGGTGAGGGATCTATGTAATAGTCTGGACCCAGTCCAGATCAACCTTAATCTCACTTTTTGCAACAATGTGTCCAAGAAGGTTCCCCTCACAAATAGTGAATAAGATTTTTTGGGATTCAAGGAAATCTCATATTTCCAGCATCGCTCAATTTTTTCTTCAGATGGCATATGTGATCCTAAAATTTCCTTGAGAACATATTCACATCATCGAGGCATACCACAATGGTCTATCTGATGAGTCCACGAAAAGTGAAGTCCATAGCACACTGGAAGGTTGCACCTACATTCAAAAGCCCAAATGGGATTCGTCTCTATGCAAATGTACCCCACATAGTATGAAAGGTAGTCTTGAGTCTATCATGTTCTGCTACCAAAACCTAATTGTATCCTGAAAAACCATCAAGTAGGGAAAAACATTTATGCCATAGACATTGTTTGGAGAATGTGGTAAGGGGTAGTTGTCTTTGTCTGAGGCATAGTTCACATTCCATAAATCAACACACAAGTGGATTTCCGTGGACTGCATGCGTACATGAACAAAGTTGGAAGCCTAGGAAAAATGACGAACTTTGTATATGATCCATGCACCTAATTGCTTGGTGAGCTCTTTCTGTATGAGGCATTCAAATGACAGATCTACTTTCCTGAGCTTCTGCTGATATGGCTTGAACCCTTCTTTGATCAGAATAATGTCTTGGATTATTCGTGTGTCATAATTTTGCAAATGATCATATTTGCATGCAAACACATCTTGGTACTCTTTGAAAAAGTTGACAAAGACTTCCCATTATTGACGGGTGCAACATGTGCCAAAATTGATGAACTTTAAATCTTTTTATGTTCCCAAGTTGATCAGCTCATGTTTCGCGGTGGACCTGTGGGTTTTGTTATTCCTCGGCCCCTGAAAACATTCTTGAAAGTCATAAATCTTCTCCAATGATGCCACACCCTATGTGATAAGGTGGCCTTTCTTGTTACTAGCTTCTGCTTGCAGAGATTGCTCGTGTCCCTCATCATATATCACTTCATCTTTAAAGAAGTTAGCATTGTCCATGAAATGCAGTATCTATTGGTCATCATTGAATACACATAAGTTGGTTATGTTATCTCAGATAGATGGTCTCTATAAAATTTCAATAGGAAATATAACCCTAATTGGTGATATTCTAGATGTGTTTTCGAGAGCATTGGCAGCGGCATTACGCATACATGGTACAACAATGATGTTAAATGCTTTGGAGTTAGAGATCATCCATGATCCCTCTTGCTGGTAACTTTTGAGATTTGGTGGAAAACAATGAATGGTTTTATGTACCTCCCATACCACTATCTCTAAATCACCTACCACTTTAACCGTGACCACGTTGAGGCTAATGGATTTCTGCAAGCCCAAAATGAGTGCTTCATACTTAACAACATCATTCATGCACTCGAACTCCAAGCAAGTTGAAACCAGATGCTTCCTATTGTTTTGGTCAATCAAGACACACTCGACTCCTTAGCCATCCTCTGTCCTTGATCTGTTGAAGTACATGCTCGACAACTCATTTGTACACAGATTGTTCGATGCACTTGTACTACTTGCAAATGTTGTTGCTACCACTACCTCTACTATTGGTACAATGTACTGTACATGCTTGATTCCCATCAGTTGGGCAAGGAAGGAGATCCAACTACGCGTCTAATGGGGTTAGAGGTGGTTATGCATGATAACATCCTAGCATTTTTTCCATGAGGCAGTTGCCAAACATGAGTTCTACAAAGACCAATGCTTCATTCGCTTCATTGATGGGAGTGACATTATGCCACATATACCTCTCAGATATCACCCATGTTTGGTTGTTTTTTCCCTTGTACAGAATCCACATGTGCGACCAGTCCATAGAAAAATATTCATTCAGCTTGTTGTACCAATCTCTGTTGAGTAGTAAACCATATGCTTCTGATATGTCCACAACAACAATCTTGATGAATTTTTGCGCTCCATTGTCATTAGATAGTCGTATGATCATACTTTTGAGTTCACAAATAGGTGGTTCATATTTTCTATCAAGTTCAATGGTTTGTGCAAATTTCTTGCTCCAATGCCCATTGATATTTTTAGCAATGGAGAGAGGCATGATGTTGGCTTCCGCACAATAATAAATCAAGCAATTGTGAACATTACAGTTAAAAACTTCAAATGAGAGTAGGAATGGAAGGAAAACTAACTTTTCTTCTTCCATTGAGAGTGTGTTTATCACAATCGAAAGTGATCAGGGCGGTGTTCTTGCTCCCTTGTTGGTAGAGGTTGTGTTGTCAATTGTTGTCTGTCCTGATGCACGTAGCAGGATGTCTCATTGACTTTGGGTCTTAGCTGGCTCAAATAGACTGATGTTGGCACACGTTTTCTTCATGTCATCCATAATGTTGTAGTTGAGAGGTGGTAGACTCACTGAGGTGTCTAAGGTAAGGCTAACGTTCTTGTTGTGCAACAGAGTGTTCTGCAGTTTGTTTCTCATGGACGTGCACTTATCAGTCGTTGTCTTCCAAGATTTTCTTCATGTTTTCTACTTTGGGGCGATTGGTGGATCAACCTTTCTCAACAAGAGTGTAATATTTTCTTGTGCTTACCTAACTCTAAGGGGAGCCTATTTACTCCTAAGATTGTAACAATCATTTTTCTTTGGGGGTTGTTTCTTGGTGTTTGCCTTCAATGTTTCTTGTGAGCATTGACACATGTTCACCACATGCCCAGAATTTGATTCTTATTCACATGTAACATCTTCGTCATTGATCCGGATTTAAACAGGAACGCAACAAATTACAGAGATAACCATATACACAAATATGCAGCGGAAATAATACTTCATTTCATTAATGGAAAATACTGAAATATGCTTACAATCAGAAATGGAAATAAACTAGCTAGGGCGATGGTAGCTATCTCTGAGAAGAGATGTGTGGGCTACATGCCTCTGAACTGACTTACAATGAGGCTCGAAGGCCTATTTATTGTTGAGAAACAATGAAAAACCCTTAACATTCCAAAACCTAACCCTAGGAGATGAAACGCCAAACTGTGGGCCCCGTTTGGGGGTAAGTTGGTACATCAACTTCCCGGGGTCGTAACTTTAGCATATGATCTCCGTTTGACGCGTACAATAGCTCATTAGAAAGATCTATTCGAGCACTATCATTGTTGGGATGGGAAACATCGGTCCATTACATGGACCCATGTTCCCTAGATTCCCAAAAAACGTCGTTTAGGGCCTCAAAACGGCTCCGGAAGTTCAGGACCCGAAAAACTGCTAAAAATAGTAAGTTGTGCTACAATTAAGGAAACTGAAATTGCTTAGAAAGACAATGGTGGGGGTCCAGGTGGACTTGGCAGGTGGCCACCAATATCCACCTGGATCATTGGGGTTATAATATGAATATAATTCCCCTTGCATTCCCTGCTAGTATGGTCGAGGTCCTTGATGCCTCCTTTGGTTGATATAACAGAGTTGTTCAGTCACAACCTCAATTCCCTGATACACATCATTCAATCTAGGCAGAGAAGGGAACTTGTCTTTGGAGTGTTTTTCCTTATAGACCAAGTAGATCTCTATAAGATTCAATGGACATTCATTTCTACAGTGCCTATTGGTGAATCTAGGGAAAAAGAAAGATAAGGCTCTTTCTGCTTCCTCCTGCTTCTTCTTGATCTTCATGGCATCCATTTGTAGAGCAAGGGTACGTAACATTTTACTCTTAAATTCATCCAACATGTTCCTAATTTCACTTTTGATGGATGTGTTAGAGGAGGATGAACTAACCAAAGCTTGACTAGCCCTACCTTTCTTTCTGGCTACCCTATAATGATTTTTGAAAACTATCTTGATACCATCATTAGATAGCTGGTAGATGTCCCCTCTGGACATTGACATCTTTAGGGTTTCTAGGATATCTTCCCTGATTCCTCTAAGGTGGATTATCTTGAGTGATTCAAGATCAAGGGTGCATATGGCCCTTTTGTAGATGAGTTGAAACCTTTCCTCATAATCTTCCAAGGATTCATCATGTCCCAAGGTCATTCTGAAGATTTCTTCTTTGGTGTCCTTAGACCTACAATAGTCCCTATGCTTGTCATTAAAGAATTGTTTCATTTGAGCCCAGGTAGTGATGTTGTCTCCAGGTAAACCCATGAACCAACACAATGGTCAATGGGAACAACTTCAACTTCTTGTCATTAGAGGTATAACCATAAGTTCTGCAGATGATAACAAACTAAAACAAGAAGGTATCAGGGTCTTCTATGGTTAAGCCATGGAAGTGAGGAAGGGTAGAGGGGCTTATGTTTTTCATTCTCACATCCCCATTAGTCTCTCTAATGGGAAAATCACCTTCATTTCAGTTTTCGTCCATGTTGTAAGTGTGTGGAAGGGTTTCTTCTTCTTCTTCACCAATTGGCTCTTCAAAGATCTCTCGTTGTTCACCTAATGGATCCTATAGCTCCCTTGAAGTCAGAGAGGGAAGCTAACAACCACCGAAGAAGAGGAAAGGTTGATTGTCTAATGGTGTGGGGGTATTTTGCAATAATTTTCCTAAATTGTCTCTACTCCTATGAGGCATGAAAGAAATTTTCATTTTTTTTAGGTTTTTTATTATTTCAAAATTACTTGCAAAATAGAAAGAAAGTATAAATTACAACTATCTATTGAATACAAAATAGAAAGAAAGCATAAATTACAACTATTTACTGAATAAAAAACATAAAAAAAGGAGAAATTGCAACATTTACTGAAAGCCAAATAGAAAGGAAAGAAGAAGCTACATCTACCTAGACACCTCCCTGGAAAAAGCGTTGAAAAGTGATGAGCCTTAGTATTGCAGTAAGGATGTTGCAACTCCTAGGGCTACCAAATTTACTTTATCAACCCGGGGTTTCATACAAACTTAAAGGTGATAGTGTTATATGCACAATAGATGCAACAATCTACTCTTGTCACTTTTCAACTGGGGCAATAAACCAGTAGGGTTTTCAAACCAGTCTTCTATTGACTAGAAGGAGTATGACTACTGACAGTGAATGTAAATCTAATCTTTAATGCAAGAAAGTAAAATTATTTCCTATTTAGGAAATGAAAGTGATGAATGGAAAGTGTTATGAAATGCCATGAAATAATCTAGCTAAGAAATGACACACATTACCTGCAGAAAATAAATAATCTAACCTTGCATTCTATCATATGGTTGTTTGAACTGAGTGGACATGGGAATTTATCCTATCACTGTACAATTGATGTATGCATGCACTAGCTATATCATGTTGAAATGGCAGAAAAAGATTCTTTTGATTTTCGATTTAGAAATGTAAATGCTAAGTTAAACAATCTGATTTTTGCAGGGGAGAAAGGCATGGAAGCATTGGTCTAAAATGGAACTAAGAGGCATGGAAGTCAAGTGGAGGGCCTACCCTATGCTAAAACTATCATATTTGCTCAAAACATGTTTAAATAGGCTCCTATAGGAGATCTTGTAGCGGCCACATGAACTGCTACATGATGTCCTAGTTTACTATAAGATGTCCTGGTTTTCTACAGAAAGTTAGCTAAAGGCCATAGGAAGGTAGGGAAGGTGAAATGAAGTGTTGGAAATATGTATTATGGTGAAACATGGTGTAGGGAAGGTGCACATTACCCAAGGCTCATCCCAACACTTTCGGATGGTTGGATTTGCCCAAGGTGGTTGTTCACTGTGGCTACAAAATAAAATTGGATTAGGGGTTGGTAGGCCTTGGTAGATGGTGGATAAGACTAAGATGAGGCTGGTGGGATGATTTTATCCTTGCAGATCAACAATCCCTGCAGCAAAATATGTTCTTCTCTTCATTTATGCACAACATCATATAAATAGGGAAAAGGTGAGTTGAATTTGACAAAAATCATTTATTGATGGCTAATGACTACATCTATGAAACGAAATTCCTTCTTAAACTACAACAAATTTAAGAAACAAAATGACAACTGCAGGTGCTTCCAAGAAATCATAAACAGTGATTTATTCAACAATGAACCCTAAGCTATGTAATGATAAGATAAATAAGTTTTTGGGGTTGTGAGAGTGGGGCCCTCAAACTATGATCCCATGAGGGAGATGAGGAAGAGGCCATTGTCACAATATTTTTTGATATGTTCTCTCACTACTGTACCACTGATCTACTTCTTCAACTAATGGAAACAAGACTAAACAATCATTCACTTGTTAAACTAAACAAATCAGAAATAACTTCAATAGCTAACTATGATTTTAATCTAATAATACATGTACAAAAAGAGGAACCTTTGTTGCTAGGGTTCGGCCTTAACCCAAGAGATTCAACCCTCTGAGTCAAATCAGTGCTCGATCAAGGTAAACCTTCTCATTATCATCAAAATTTCAAATAAAACATAAGATTAACAGTCACAATGTTTCAGCTCTAAATTGTTTCTTGGCTACAACAAAAAATTGAATCCTAATGAGATCCCTGGCCTTCTTATTTATACAAACTAAAGCTACCAACAACTTTCTAACAATTAGGGAGACTTGGCTCCCAAACTTGAGAATGACTTGTCTTCAATGTCACTAGCTTGGTTGCTAATGAACTTGGTTGTCTTGGTTGCTTGTAACTATGAGATGATGAGATATGGTGGAGGAATATTCAAATGATTTGAGGAGTTAAGGAGGGAGACAAATCTACTAAAGTCCCTCTTTCTTGTCCACTTCAAATTCCTACATTTAAATTAGCCCAAAATTGATCCAATTCCTGCAATTAATGCATATTAGGTCACATGACATAACATCTCACCTTTACCCTTCTCACTAAGCAAAATATGATAAAATATGTAAGTAAATGTGAGAAAAGGTTACTTTAATAAGTTGGAGAGTGGCATTAATGCCCATATAGCTTACCTATTAATGAGCCTTGTCAAGGACCATTCCTTTCTTGGACTCCCTAGTCCCCAAAAGAATATCGGTCCCCCACGACTACTATTCCATGGGATTCCCTAACTCATCCCACCAAAGCATTGGATGCCAAATGATTACACAATCCTCCATTCTATCTTCTCATGTAAAACACAAAACAACATGTCTATTGCTCCTTCTCATACTAGGAGGCTTTTTTCCTTTGATGTACCCATTCCTATCATAGAGGAATGTACCTAAGCTTATGGCTTATAAATTTCCGAGTTTCTTCCAAGTAAGAAATTTCTTCTCGAGCTCCCTCTTAACCAGGGACCTATAGAACACTTAGCTACATGAAGAGATCATTTCTTTAATGTCATGAATTTCTTTAAGGAGTCCTCAACTTTTGGGAAATTTTGTATATAGGGCATAGATCATCCATCACTTTTTTCCATGAGTTAGTCATGACCCTAACTCATCAAAAAGTGATTCATCATATTTTCATCTAGCTTTGCTTCATGTCATTCTCCTTTCATGCCATATTTCCAAAAGAACATTACATCCTTCCATATGGTCTGCTTGGAAGTCATTCACAGAGCTTCCCTTTTACAGTTCTACATAAACCCAAACAGATGTCATTTAAAAATTAATCAATTTACACTTTAAATTAGAATTACCTTTTTGATGATCTTTCACCATGACATATTCTTGTAAGTATCCACATCCTGCATGCAGATTAACACATCTTCCACAGATATTTAGTGTCAATGGTCTCTATGTTTTTCTGACTTCTTTTGGGATATATTCTAGTCAAACCTTCTTGGATTTTGAATGTCTTCTATGATCATTGTATCACTTCATTCCCAGAAGCTTCTAATTTTGATTGTAGTCAACTTCCTTATGTTGCATATATTATGATGATTTCATCTAGCGTGACTTATGCTCTTATGCAATACTTAGAAGAAGGAGATCCTTTCTTCTCTAGATCATAATTGTAACCACATGACTTTCATAATGATCCATGTGAGCATACCTCATTTTTCTTTTGGTCATCTAGACTTCCTGTAGTAGATTCATCCAAAGGGAATTTATCCTTTGGACCTATTTTCATTGTTGAGTCATAATATTATTCATTGAATCCCATAAGTTGGAATTCCTTGATTAAAACTTGTTCTTCCTTTCTCTATCGGGGATTCGTTTGATGACAATTCTATCAGAGAAACTTGATGATATTTTATGTTCTCATCTGACAGATATTTTCTTCTATGATGATCCCAATCAATGATGATATTCTTCTTCTTATAAATACTCATGAGGTTTCCTAAGAGCTTCCTAATTAGTAGGATTTGGACCAGACATACTTTCTTCCCATGTCACAAGCTCTTACTTCTAATGCTTTTATCACAATGTTTCCTTCTAATGCATACTATCTGCATTACATTTCTTCCTACCTATAACTTACAAGTGAAAGAAACCTTCTAATGAAGAATATCACCTTATTCATCTTTTAGCTTCTTCCTTCTTACGTTTCTTTTTCTCAGGTTCTTTTACTTCCTTAGTATAGTAGTCTTCTTCCCTACCCCTCTTGTGATTAGGATAGTCTTTTCTGTAGTGTACAAAGTTGTGACAATCATAGCATCTTACTTTAGCCATGTTCTTCCTTTTCTTCCCAAACCTTTCAAATATTTCTTTTCATTTTTACACTAATTGTTTCCTTCTTTATGAGCTTTCTTTACTTTCATTCTTCATCTTGTCTCCTTCTTCCTTGACGAGAGACCATAACCTAATGTATGGGATAACTTCATCTTCTCTAGAGGAAATGTTGTTACCTTGTTCATTAGTTAATGCATATATAATTGTTGAGAGTATTTTGTTATCTGATACTCTGTGTCCTAGATCCTTCGATTGTTATTTTATTTGAGATGCCTTAGAGAGGCATGATGATATTCCTTCATTTATGTTCAACTTGTGAAGTTAATATCTAAGAGTTAAGATGTTTTCTACCATGCTTCTGGAGAAAAGTTCTTCCAGCTTCTCATATATTTCTTTAGATGTTTTTGGCTTTTCTACATAGGAAATATGTGAATCTTTGATGGATTCCTGGAGTATCTTTTGAGCCTTGGGATCCCTTTTCATGTATTCTGATAATTCTCATTCTTCAGATGGCTTGGAGGCTTTCCCATGAACATGATAAATGATTTCATTTACTTCAAGGACAATGTCTACCCTATTTTTCCAACTAAGGAATTTTGATGCCCCAACCAAATTTTGATCTTCCTTAAAAAATGAAACCATTTTCCTAGATTGTATTATAATAAGAGGTATTTACTTGAGATGATCAAATATTCAACTCTCATTATGAACTTGTTGCTTCTTGCTTCAAGTCTTTTGGAGAGGGAGGACAACCTTCTATGATATCTTTGCTTCAAGAGAGAGAGGAATGAATTTTAATTCAATCTTTCTCAAAGCCTTCACTTCCTTTGATGATGTGATGATATTTGAAATGCTTCCTTCTTGAAGATGATTTCAAGATTCTCACTTTTGATCTAGGTTTTCAGTTTGGTGAGAATCTAGATTTCCTTCTTAATATCACTCGACTTAGTTTGACTCCTCCTTTCAAGATTGATTCTTGTCTATCAGCGTGCTTCATATGCCCTTTCTTGCCTTCAACACCTTAGCTCTGATACCATGTTAAGAAATCTAGGGCATTCAATGATAACAATTTCTCTGCTTGATAATTGCTTGTGATATACATTTTACTTATGATCTTTCACCTTTTTAGCTTGTTAGTGTGTTCTTTTCATCAATAAAATTATCAAAATAAAGACAAGTAACACAAAATATAGGCTTCTTCAAATAGGGCCAAAATCTCTTAACTCTTGAGAGGAAACCCGCTAAAATTCTTCTTCTAGATCTTCAATTGATAAGTACTATGACCATGACATTGAACCCTTGACTATAGTATCCTTCCAAGGCAATTGTTACCCACATTGATATTTTCCTCCCTTCTTCATCTTTCCTCCTAGAGAAACTCTGTCTCTATCTCATTGTATTGCACCTCCGCAACTTCCCTATAGAATCTCAATCTCTAGTTCTTCTAGAGAGAGCCTTGACCTCACTTGCTGCCCAAAAGAATATTCTGCCCAAACTTCGCACTGGCCAGAAGATTTTGTTGCCCAAAATTCTCACTTCTAGAAGATTCTGCTACCCAGACTTCACACTTCCCAGAATAATCTTCACTGTCCCCAGTAGATGATGTCCCAGAAGACACTTCATCTTTCCCTTTTTCTACTCCTCCGTCTTCCTTCTTCTAGCCCTATTTCTTTTGCCTTCTTCTTCACACTTTCCAGTGAATGCTTGTACAAATTATGTGTCTCCAAATGAGGCTGAGTAGGGCTATATATACCCTTCTTCGCTACCCTTTAGGCCGACTTCATCTTGTAGCTTCCTCATAGTTTGTAGGCTAACTTGAAGAGGCTTGGTGACAAGTTCTTAGAGGATATTTTACAAAGGCAATATTGACCTTTTTCCATGTGTAACATGACTTCATTTACTTGACAATGAGTCTTTTATGACTAGATGAATAAACCGTAAAGAATCTCAATGAGAGTCTTGACTCAAAAATAAAATTCCTTTCTCATGAAATGCATGAAGCAAGTCAATATAATAATTTCATTTTTCCTATTTACATCTCTTTACATAAAATCATAATTATAGGTCATTATGAAGATCGGACCTAGTTACACTTTTTCAACATCTTCCATAGTTATTTTATTTTCTTCAACCAATCCATTTTTCTCATGAGTTATATCTATTGAGAGTGTCTTCTTATTCCATGTTCTTCAGAGAAGTCTTTGAATTCATATTAAATAAATTCTCCTCCATCACCTTATCTCAAGCAATTGATTTCAAATCGGTTTCCTTTCCAACAAGCTCCTTGAAAATTCTGAAATTTTCAAAAGCATCTGACTTCCTTTTAAGAAAAAAAACCTAGGTCATCCTTATGTAGTGATCAACAAATAACATGAAGTATTGTTCGCCATATAGTCATTTTTCTCTTGTAGGATCAAATAAATCAGTATGTACAAGTTCCAGTGGTTTTGTCGTGGAATGTTCCTTAGTTTTGAACTCAACTCTTGTGTGCTTTCCATGCTGACAATGCTTGCAAATAGTATTTGAAGGTTTTTTAATTTCAGCCATATCCCTTACATCTTCCTTCTTGATGATCTTGACAATATTTTCAAAGTGTAGATGCCCCAATCTCTTATGCCAAAGCCAGATTTCATCTTCCTTTCCTACGAAGCATATTTCTTTGCCAATCTCATTTAAGATGTATATGTTGTTTGGAGTTCTTATTGTTGTTGCAACCAATTCCCTTTGTCCTTCTTTCTTTCACATTATTTTGAATTAAATATAAGTGTGTGTCCTTGTTCACACATTTGGATAACAGTTAGCAGATTATGCTTTGTATCTTCAACAAGTAAAACATTTTTTTCCATTACATCTTTGCTTCCAAGGCTAGTTGTGATTTTTTCTATAGGTTTGGTAGATGTATCATTCCCAAAAGTGACAGATCCTTATTTCTCTTTCTTTAATGTTACAATTTTTTTTTTGTCTCTAGTCATATGCTTTGAGCATCCACTATCAATATACCATTGACTTATTCTGCTTTGAACTTGTAGAGCAAGCCAACATTCCTCAACCTTCAAATCTTCTTGCTTATTTTTCCAAGTTCTTGGTTGTTCCTTCATATGATGATAAGAACCCACCTTGTTTCCCTTCAAGGAACTATCAAATTACTTCTACAATTTCTAGCTATGCATTCAAAATTGTTTCATTTTTAACATTCATCTTCATTGCTAAGAGAGCCAAATTTGTTATTATTTTTGTTGAAAACCTCATAGGGTTTTTTACCATAATTTCCTTCATAGTAGTTCTTGGGATTTAAATAGCTATTTCTTGTACTTCTAACCCTTGCACAGGCTCTACATTTTATAGCCATATGCCCAAAAATATTACAATAATAACACATTCTAAGACAAATATTTTGATACCTGACTATAGTTGATGTTATTCTTCTAAAGCTATGGTCTTCTTCTTGAATCTTCTTCATTGTTTGTTTTTGTATGTTCTCCTTTATTGGATCAAATTATTCCTTCTTGATAGGACACTTGAGCACATTAATTTATCTTCCTTGCATTGCTTCATTTCCTATCATCATAGAGCTTGAACCTTTATCAATATCATTTTGTTTATATCCTAGTCCAAACCTGTCATTGAATGGTTTATGGTTGTTGATGATTTCATCCAGTATTTTGGTACTATTGTCAAAATTTTGTTTGATATCATTCTTCTGTAGTTCCTTCCTCAATGAGACTATCTTAGCTTCTAAATTCCTAGTTATTCTTTCCTTCTCTTCCAACTGTCTCTTGAGTGTTTCTTCAATCACTTTGGCTTCTTCTATTTGTACTTTCAAATTTTTGATAGTTTTCTTAGTCTCGTTAGAGTTCTTGTTGGGACTTTGTAAACATTCATTTAGTTTCTTCACTTCTTCCTTGAATATGGTTTTTTTCTTCCTTGTTCTTCTAAGATTTCATAAGGCACTAACCAATTCTGCCTCAAGATCCACTTCTCCTTCTTCTTATTCATAATTTCCTTCATAACTTTTAGGAGTTTCATTTTGAGTATCTAATTCCATGAAGAGAAATCTACTGGAATCGTTGTCACTATCATCATCTTCATCGGATGAGCTACTATCTTCTTTTGAATAGTGACTTTTCTTCTTGAATAATTTCCCTTTTTCTTTCCTTTGTTTCTTTTACGTTATTTCTTTTCTTTCCTATAACCTTATTCTTCATCACTAGCTAACCCCTTTGCAAAAGGATATTTACAAGCAAAAATGACCAATCCTACCACAATCAAAACATTTTAAAGGAATATTACCTTTATATTTTCTAGCTCCTCTCTCACAAATTTGGATTCTTCTTCATCATATAAATAATCACTATAGCTAGAGCTTATTTTTTAATTTTTCTTGTTCTTCCTTGTATTCTTGGAGACCTTGAAAGTTACTTCTCTTATGGATGGATTTTCCTATTATGTACTCAATTCATATGTTGTAAAAATTCCATGTAACTCATCCACGCTCAAGGTAGCTAGATCTTGTCTTTCTTTTAAAGATGAGATTTTAGAATCAAATCTCATTGGGAGAAATCTTAGTATCTTTTGAATAGTGACTCTATTTGCAATCTTCTCTCCTAGTTCTCTCATAGTCTTCACAATCTCATCAACCGAGAGAAATTTAGTTGCAATATCTTCATCTTCCTCCATATTTAGGTGTTCAAATTGTCCTCTATAAGTTTGAAGCTTGGCACCTATGATTTTTCATCTCCTTCATACAAATTCTTGACTTTGTCCCAGATTTCCTTTATTTATTTACAATGCATAATCTTGACAAATTTTGATCCTTTCAACCGTCCTAGAATGACATACATAGCCTTTAAATTACTTTCATAAAGTTTTCTTCCAACTAAACCTGTCGGAGTAGAAATTGGTACTTTGTATTCATTTAGAACAACTTACCAAACATCAACTCCTTGTGCATGTAAGAACAACCTCATCCTTATGCTCCAAAAGGAATATTTTTTTCCATCAAATAAGGGAAGGCCATGTTTGGTTTATTATGGTTGCATGTCCATGAATCTCATTGATACCTACCTTCCAGTGGTATTTTTTTTTATGAAGCAACCCAATATGATATCAGTTGTTGGAATATTCAACAATACCGAGAGGAGAGGATGAATTAGTATAAATAATTTTTAACTTCAAAAAATTGTAAATGCATCCACGTGTATAAAACAAAGCACATAAATATACATAACACACATATTTTTATGTGAAAACCACATATTTATTTTCTTAATATATATAAAGAATACATTCAAATTTATCAACACCAATTGAAATGAAGCGTCAACTCGATTTATCAACACCAAAGCTTGTATAAGAGTCAATATTAGTCAAAAAAAGTATGCCCTCCTAGTAGCTACTCCTCTATCCTTCACACAGTCACTAGGTTTCCTAAAAATGACCTTATTAGCTACAAAACTTACCTCAAACAAATTATCCTTGAACTTGAACTCATTAGCAGAACTTGACCTCAATAGGACTAAAATGAAGTCCCTCCAAATTAGATCCTCTTCACTTTTGGTTCATGAGGTATGAACCTTAGAATTCCTTCTTTTTGTTTATTTGTTTGTTTGAATAGATTTACTTGAGTGAATGAATTTAAATTCTCCTTCTCATGCTTATTTATAGTGCATTTAGAGTCTTTATTTGCCGACTTGTCCATTGGTTGGACTGGCTTATGCAACTACCATAATGTATAGTGAATATTCAAACAATAATTTATCCTCAACCGTGAGGAGTTAGAGAGAGTGCCATATATCATTGGAAAGGTATCATAATAATATTTCTAACCATATATGTTATGATTCCATTTGATCTAAGCATATCGAGTAAAAATGCATTCGAATATAGGGTATCCAAATGGGTAATAAAAAATCCAAAAGCAATATTCAAAAAATCATTTCTCAGCTATTTTGAATTCTCTTTGGAACTATTTGAATCTCCTTTGTTGACCCATGAATATTATGCATTCTTCTTTTGTTAGCTACCTATGGCCTACAAAAATTACAATACAGTCAATAATATAGTATTCAAAGAACCTCACACAAACTTGACAATATTCTCTTCTTGCAACAACTATATACAATCCACACCAACCACACCATTGGAAAGGTATTGGAATAATATTTCAAACCATATATGTTATGCTTCTATTTGAGATAGGTAAATGGAGACAATATGCATTCAAAGATAAGGTATCCAAATGGGGCATCAAAGTGTGTTATTTTAATATGTAAGTTTCTCTTTCATTTGGACAACCTTTGACATGAATGTCAACTTCTTTCAACAAGCCTAGCCAAAGGCTTGGGGACTAGAAAATGTGGTTATGATACTTATGTAATGAAGAAAAGTTCATACTTACTATAATATTCAAAATATCTTAATATATAATTATCCTTTATAGGACAAGTAATATACTTATATATAAGAATGTTGAATGTACCAAAGATATCATATGATATTTAAAAATGAGGACCCCTTTTATATACCTAGTTAGGTTCCCCTTCATAAATAATCATGTCCTTAGAAACATGCCTCTTCATTATACTAATCATTATTAACTATTATTATTATTTATTTAATTCGTAATAGATTTTATTTGCATGTAATATCTAGTTTATCGATATTTAATTTGCATTGCGTGTAATATATGAATTACCTAGATTACCCAAATTTACTTTACATGTAATGTTAGGCTAAGCCACAAAGTACCCATGACCACGTGTTGTGACCATGGTATAAACAAATTTCTCTAATAAATATGGAATCTCAGTCTTTCAATGAAGACACTTAGATTACCTTTTAGAACAAAACACAAATTTCAAACTAAATCTGGAGTTTGGGTCATTCAAAGGAGTTTCGTTATCATATGACTAGATGTCTAACCATTTGTATTTCCAAGTTGAATATGGAGTTTGGTTCATTTGAAGGAGTTCCATTGTCGTATGACCATATTATAGGATATCTATATACCAGATTCATTCTAACATGGGAAAAACTTGCAAAGATATTTCAAGTTGGAGGAACCCAAATGCTACCACATCGTCTGCCAAGTCATCTTACTCCCACATTTCATCCACAAATCATATATTTGGCCATCAAAAAGGAAAAACCAAACTACCATGTTTTGCAATCTCAGGCCACCACACCATCAGTTGTGTCAATTATCATCCATGTCACTTCCAATTGCCTTTTGTCATTCTACTACTTGTGCGTTAACTGGGAACCACCTATACACCTACTACCCAGGGAAAGAATCCAAAATCCGGGTCATTTGAAAAAAATGTTACTTTTGATATGATTGGATATATGGATACTGATGAGCCTCGGTATTGTAACGAGAATGTTGCAACTGCCAAGGCTACTGACTTTTAATTATCAACCCGGGGTTTGAACAAACTTAAGCGGTATCAGAACTATATGTGCAGCATGCAATGTGTCATTCCTTTGCTGTCATGATGTAATGGAGTTCATGTACTGAAATCAAATCCTAAACTAATTGCAGAAAATGAAATGCTCGAAATGGAAACCTTAACCTATTGCAAGAAATAAAGTACAAGGTATTATCACTCAAAATTTTATCAAGGTTAAAGAAATAAATTTTTGAGGTAACCACAAACCTAATATTTTAGACTCAGGTTCTAGCCAACCTAAGTCCAGAGAGGGCTATTTCTTTATAATTTAACTTTGTTTTGGGTAGAATTTAGGCTAGTTCTTAGTGCTCATGATGTTTTGGTTTTGATTGGGTGGTGGAATTAAGAAAACATATGGGTAGAGCAAGTTTTCAGTCCATTGGGCTGTGGAGTCAATCAAGAGTGGCTTAATTGGATCTGATCAATCACTAAGGTAAGAGTCCACTGGGCAGGCTAGCACAACAAAAAGAAAATCTGCAGGTTCAAATGGATGAAGTTGTCCTAAGCAGGGAAAAGGGCAATGAAGAATCCTTAACTGGGATTAAGATGAAGAAAGGAAGGATGATCAGTAGCAAAGGGAAATGAAGAATCCTTTACTATGGACCAAAGGGGGGTAAACTACGGAAGTAAGGGAGCAATTAAGAATTCCTAAACCAAGATAATTTAGTAGAAAATATATAGAAAGTAAACAGTTAAAACAGAGAGCATTTAAGCTAATTTTGAGATATTATTCCTTGTTTTCTTTACATATTTCATAAGAGACACATATGAATATTTATAACATGAAGAGAAAACAAAATTGAAACATGAAAAGATAATACTTATTTTTTCCAACTGTGCACAAGAATCCAGTGAAATGTCCTTAGCTTTATTTCATATCTGGAAAAACCTATCTAGTATTGAATAGAAAAGCTCCTTGGCTCAATATAAAATGTCTACAGAAATGTATTATAATCCCCCCAAAATACTTCAAATGAAGAAGTATTTATACTAATTCTAAACTGAAATATCTTGAAGAAATATTAAGATTGGTTTTACAAATATCTCAAACTGTTTTACATTAATAGAACTTAAATAAAGGACACTCAAAACTAATGAATATATTTGGCACCATGTTTATGGATTTATGGTGAAAAATAAGAGAAATTCGAATTTGATAGCGACTTTTAAGTGATGATGAGGCTTCCCAGTCACTAACTGCTTCATTCCTATGTGCATTCTGCCCCAAAAATTCTGCAAACTTAGGGTCCAATGAAACCTTTTTATATATCAATAAGAGATAGATATGTAAAAAGTGAAAGAGGTTATTGTAGCTAAGAATGTTTTTGAGATAAACCTCTCTCCGTTTCTCAAAAATCAGCTTCATCTGTTCACGATATTCTATGCAAAAAGATGTCTAAAACAGGACTTTACACAATCCGAAACATAAGCTGTGAAGACATGCATGTATCTCCCTTTTGGTAATACCTGTGTAAAGAGGGAGATATATTTTTGTATATTGGCCTTTGAGGAACACAAACCTCATCCAGTTTCTCAAAATTCATCTTTTATTGGCCACAATAGATTATGAAAAACTATGATTTAAACAGGAAATTTATGAAGATTGTACCATTTCTACTCCGATTTCATCTTTTAACCTTATATTTCTTTTAACCATTTTTCACTTTTACTTTGGATAAACTTCATTGTTTCGAGCGAAAGTGTTTTCATCTCTGTTTAACCTTTAATGCCTGCATGTTTACTTTTATTGTTTATTGTTTAATTTTACTGCTCTGTTTTTTCATCTGTCTTCACTTTGACATAAATCTATATGCTCTGTAACTGTCTTCCCTACTGTTTATCTTCATGCTAGCTGATTTACTTGACTTGGTATTCAATCTGATACTCTTTAACCCTGATACACTTTGACTGTTCTTTACAGTGTCATTTTACCTTCACTGTATATTTTATGTTTTTTACTGTTTATTTCAACAATAAATCATTTAATTTCATGTTTCCTCTACTTGTCTTTTAACTGTATGTTTTATTTTCCATCTTTGTTTGAATAGATTTGATATCAATCTCAGAGTAAATAGGTCTTATGACTAGTATTAAGACTATTTATCCAATGTTGCGGTCTTCTGATTGCCTGTAAAATAAAACAAACTATTAGGAAAATGTTGGGTTGACAGGGAGGGTCATTAATGGATTTATCGAGCTTTATAGGTCTATGGAGTGAGTCCAAAGTGATTTCAGGAGGTAAACGATGCTTGAATTGGTTAGTAGAGGCTTTAGGTGTGTTAGAGCCACGTCAAACCACGCTCAGCCTCGTAGCTAGCCCTACGAGGACAGGAGAGGGCTCTCTCCGGGTCAATATCAGAAAAAGATAATCGATGAGGCTTGAGATGACTGATTTAACAACTGATCTTAGGCTAGGTATGAAGTGCAAGGATTTGATTTGAGTTTTTTGGGGGGTTTTTGTTGGAAAAAGGGAAAGGAAAATTTGGGTCTGGGGATGAGGCCTAGCATTTGCAGAGTTCTGATTGGGGCAAGGAAGGCAATCATTTTGATGCTTTAGATTGAATGAATGGATGGATCAGACTGGCGAGGAGCCAAGGAGGGAAAGAGAGTCTCTAGAGTCCTCCTCAGACAGATGAAAACATTGAAAATTAAACAAAATTTCAAGGTAGAGCACAACAGTCCAATGAATTCTACCTTAATCACTCATTTGTTTAATTTCAGAAGCAAAGAGAAGGGAAAATGATACACATAGACATCAGTGAACTTACAATTACATAGATAGAAACACCAAAACACAGAGCCACATGGATCCCAACAAGTGCTGCAAAACCCTGGTCTTTCCTTTGCCAAAAATTCATAAATCAAATGTACAATGGAGTGCCAAGCAATTCCAAGTGTCCAACCCTGAAAATGACTAAGAAATTACATGATATAGACAAGCCTGACTCCTTCCCATGCCTCTAGGGGTTGAGATCATCATTCTAGGAGCTGTTTCAACCATATCTAAACAAGGAACTGAAAAATAGGCAATCAAACAACTCGCCTCTATATGGTAGGAAACTGATTCATTAAGTTGTTTTTCACTTTTTAGTGAATGAATCTACTAAAACAAGTAAATATGTGCCAAAATTACATCATGTTCATGAAATTACATCAAGGTAGATCAAGAGTTACATGAAAAAGTAAAATAAGTCAAAACTGGGCGAAATTCTGAGCTGTGGAGTGAAAAATAAGCCAAATTCTTCTATGCGCCACGCCTGAAACCTATATGCGTAGCACAACTTTGGAGCTGATTTTGTGGCCCTTCCCAAAGTCCCAATTGAGCCCATGATAGCTCGTTGGAAAGCCCTGCCTATTTACTTTCCAACCCAAGTGGAATTTCTGGATTTGGATGTTACTTGCCCCTCCAAATCTTCAATATCCCAAGACTACTTCCTGTGGGTGCAAAAGGTGGCAGAAAGGTCATTTTTGTGTGTTTTTGACCCTTTAGGCCACCCAGAACTTGATGAAATCCTTAGGTAATCCTTGAGCATGCATAAATTTTGATGAAAAATCCAAAAATGTAAAGTTTTCCTGCAGTGGATCTCCCAATTATAAGCGCGCGCCAAGTGGCGCTACGCGTTGGGCAGGAAAACCTGTTTTGAAGCCCAAAAATTCAAAATTGACAAAATTTTCTCCAAATTTGCTGAAATTTGGACTGAAGGTCCATCATTGAGTATCATGCTCATCCAAAGAAGCTTCGGCCAAGATTTGGAGCCTATCATTCCTTTTGCGTCGTTTTAGTGCCCTCCTTAGTCTTGCTTTCAGGATTTTGATCCTCGCTTTGCAAACATGAGTTCATGCCAAATAATGTTTTTTCATGTGCCTGAGCATGTCCTTGTCCTTGTTTGCCTTCGCCAACAGCTTCTCTAAGTGGATGTTGATCCTCTAAAGCCAAGATTCCCGATCATCGTTGATCTCTTGCTCAAGCGAAGTGAACTCCACCCTCCGTCTTTGGGCAGCTTGGCAATTTTGCCGAATGTTTTGTAACTCCATGATTGTATGTTGATCCTCCAATTGTTTATTTCGCTACTTCAAATAGTTTATGACCCATTGAGCTCTCTGCAATTTTTCGGTCAATATATCTCTCTCGGCTTTCTGCTCCTGAATAATCTCCCTCAACTTTAAGCTAGGAGAGCTCATATCATCATCAATGAGGATGAAATCAGTGTCTTGGCCTCCTAAAGAGCCCTCATCATGCATAGGCTTCTTGCCTCTATCCTGTACCTGTACCTATGCTGCTGATGACGGCAACGAGAGCCCTTCCACCCCAGGTGGAGATAGTACTCGTCGGGCTGCTGCAAACAATCCCCTCGTGCCTCTCTGATAGGTGACATATGTCGGCACACTAGTAGTCTCTGCCTCCCGACCTCCATGCTGATGTGAAGGTTCACCCACATCATGGACAACATCCTGATGAGCTGCTGAAACTGTGAAGAACTCACGGGAAATGAAGTCTTCCCATGTGATACCCTGCAGGCCAAGCTGATGTACAACAATGATCTTGATGAGCGCATAGTGGTAAATGTTGTTGTACTGCTGTTCAGGAGTCTTCTTCTGAACAAGAGTAGTCATCCTCTCGATGTTTCGGCACATGAAATATGGAATGTTCATCAACCTCACTCTCGTGAAGTGCATCAATAACCCGATATGGTATGCATAGAGGTGTGAGAAGCGACCTTAACAATTGAAGTATCTGATAATGAGCCTCATCAACGACACATAAGATTCCTTCAGAAATCGGAATGGGAATACTCTGCTAAGCTACCTTAAATAGCTAGGCCTGATGTAAGGTTCATAATATGCTCTATCCAGCTGTTGTCTCTTGTTCCACATTTCGCCTATATTCGGTATCCCGGTGGCCTGAGAGATGGTTTCTGGTGTCAAGGTGAAGTTTACTCCAGCAAGAGTAACATGACCATCATGCAGATGTAAAACGAACAACCGAACTAACTGCTGATGATGCTGGATCTGAGCAATCATCTCACAATACTGAAAGTATGACTGTTGTTGAAATCATGTCATTGCAAGCGGGCAGGCCTGCAATTGAGTCAAGGAAGTGGGCTCTTCTCTAACATGTCTTCCACCCTTATGAGGCCTTCTCGGCACATTAGGCTCAGTGGTTGAGTCACTGTCGTGCTCATATTCTTGCTCATATGATGAATCTGTCTCTATCATGGTGTTGCAATGTGTATAACAAGTGTATGTTTGATTGGTTTGAAAATGAGAAATAGGTGTTTTTTTTGAATGCCAAATATGCCAAAGAGCAATAAGGAACTGTGAGGAATATGGGACAGTGGGAAAAGTCGATAGTGGAGTTTTTCAAGTGAAATTTTGAAATGTGTTAATAGACATTTGACTGTGTTTAGGGATGTGGGGTTTGGGAATTTGCTACAAATGATATGGGAGAGGGAAAATGATAGGAAATGGTAGAATTTAGGATAGGAAAAATGGGAAACAGGGATATGAGTAGTTTGGGAGGTTAGGGAATAGGGTTTGAGAATTATGAAAGGGAAAAGATCACAAGTGGGAAAGGAGACTTGGCACCAAAATCACAATTTCAAAACACCAATTTCAAAACCCAAATGAGCAGATTTTGATATATATATATATAGGGTTTATATTCTCAAACTTTAAACCTTTAAATCTTCCCTCCAAACAATACCCAACACAAGCTAAATTCAATAGCAAGAACTCTCGAACTTACTTGGAGAAAAAGAAATGGTGTTGTTTGATTTTTGATGACAACAGAGATATAAATTTGGCCTGTCGGCTCTGTACGCTGCGCACAAACCCAGTGCATCGCGCCTTCTAGATGCACCGCGACAATGCAATTTTACACAGCGAAAATTGGCCCAATGCACCGCGCGGCCTATGTGTGCCGCAACCTCCTCCAATGCACCGCACACACTTCCAACACACAGTCTTGGCTTTCAAACGCAAAATTCACTCCTCCAAATTTGACTCGGGTTCACTGATATTTCTTGCTGGCAAATGAATTATTTTGGGCACCAAAATATCTTATATGACCAATGGATTTTAATTTTTTATTTCAAATAACCCACTTTGTAAAGTTGTAGAACTTTGGCACTTTGACATTTTAATACAAACTCTGTTTTGGTTTCCATTTTGACTTTTGACTTGAATGATGAAACTTTTGCCAATTTTTTGCAGGGATGATGGCTTGGATTTCGGCAAAGGATGACCAGGGTTGCACTGAAGAACTGTAGAACTTAAAAAACCTTAAAAATTACATATTTATTACAAGAAATAAATTTGACGATTTCTTCTTCAAAACAGAGTTTTGAAGAAGAATCATTCTCGAGCATTATTGGCTATGAGACATTTGGAATAAAAACTTATTATGAACATCCTCATGGCCTGCTGGCATTATTAGACACTTTGAAGATTGAATTCGCTAAACCCTAGACCTAATGACTAAAATGACCCTTTGCTAACCAAATGACCATGCTTAATGACTGTAAAATTGATTTAATGAACTTTGATGATCACACCTGAGCCAGCGTGTACATGACATGAGGAAAGTATGGAGACAAGACCCGTCCATTAGAAGATCGATGCTCCTAATGGAATACAGATGATCGAGTTGAATGAGACACCTAAAAATGAAATGCAATAAGAGAAAGGATCTCTGACGGAGGGATGTAAAGACCGACTCTAACATTGGCTCCAATGGGGATGGTAGCTCCTGGGAGGTGCCAAGAATGGAAGATCTCTAGGAGAGATAGACAGTGCCTTCTTCCATTGGGCTATGGAGTCCATTATTTTGACATATTAACACAAGACTCTTGACTTATTTAGTGACTGAAACTTGACTCAAACCGACTCAATTATGAAACCAAAAACTGACTCGACAAACTGAACCCAAAACTGAAATCCTTCTTCAGAATTATAGCCTTCACTTCGGGCCCCAAATTGAAGAAAAGATTACAGCACATACTTGCAATGAAACTGAAATAAAATGGTATATACAGTGACAATGTAAACAACAGAAACTTCTCAGAAATGGTACCGTTTGAGCAGCCGACCATTGATCGGCCCTCCTGGACATTATTCCCTGTTCATCTCCTTCAAAGGAAAAACATTCTGACCATGATATGCAACAATTTTGAAGGGACCTTTCTAGATATTTTCAAACTTACCGTGTATACCTTTTTCCTCATTCCTGGCATCCCATTTCAGCACCACTTCCTCCAATTGGAATTTGTCCACCTTTGCTTTTCTGTCATAGATTTTCTTAATCTTCTCCTGCAAGTTGGATGTGTTTTGGAAAACTTCTTTTCTTGTCTACTGCAAATGGACCATTTGATTTAGTCTTCTCTGCATATGATCTTATTCACTGCCAGCTTCCTGAAGAATTTTGACTACCGAAGCTGCTAGAGAGGTAGGAAACACTGTATCAACTCCATAAACGAGCTCAAAGGGAGACATACCAATGTATTTCTTCTGACTGACCCGATCTACCCAAAGTGCACTGACCAACTTCTTATGCCAACTCTTCTTGTTTATTTCCAGCAGCTTCTTAATGATGTTGACTGAAGATTTGTTAGAAGACTCCGCCAACCCGTTGCCTTGCGGATGATAGGCAGTTGAGTGTCCCAAAATGATTTTATACTTGTTACAAAACTCAATCATCTTCTTTGATTTGAAAGCTGCTGCGTTATCAGTGATTAACTTATTCGGGCAACCAAAACGAGACAATATGTTATTCTCAAGGAATGAAATAATTACCGCATTCGTAGCTTGTCTGGTGGGAATTGCTTCGGTCCATTTCATGAAATAATCTGTTGCCATGAGGATACACTTATGCTGACCTGAAGAAGCGGGATGAATTTCACCAATGAAATCCAACCCCCACTGCTGAAAAGGGGCACTCACCTCAATGGTCTTAAGCAACAAAGGTTGTAATTTCTGCCTTCCTTCAAAAATCTAACATTTATGACAACTCTTGACAACCTTATATACATCAACAAACAATGTCGGCCAGTAGTATCCCGCCCTCAGAATTTTATTTGCCATTGTTTTCCAAAAAAGGTGACCGCCACAATCTCCTTTATGGAAATCCTCCATGACCTACTTCGCTTCTTCTTCCACCAAAAAATTCAACAAAACACCACCGGTATCTTTCCAATAAATTGCAAAATTCAAAATACAAAACTTAGCAGCCTTTAACTTGAGAGTTCTACTTTTGTTTCTAGCCATGCGAGGTGGTGGTGACAAATTCTGAAGCACATATACTATATCTGAATACCACGGAGAAAGAACAAACATTTCAGATACCTGAATTGACGAACCTTCCTCATTCTCATTGGACATAACAGCGATCAAATTTATGTCTAAGGCGTGCAAGTTTGATTCAGCCATTAACTTTGCCAATCCTTGTCCTTTAAAAAGCTTTGTGGGATTTATCTCCACATCATACTCCAACAAAGCTGCAATCCACTTGCCTCATCTTCCTTCCGGATCTGTTTGCACTAAAACATCCTTGACAGCAGCGTTAGGAACATAAGCCAAAATATGAGAATGCAAAATATAAACCCGAAAATCTTTCAATGCTTTCACAAGTGCAAGGGCTTGCTTTTCAATGATGTTGTACTTCAAGGCTGCATCTCTTATAGTTCGGCTGAAGAAAGCAATTGGTCTTTCATGCTCATCTCTTTTCTGCATTAACACAGCTGCCATAGTATGCTCCGAAGCAAATGAAAACAATATAAAATCCTGAGTGTAGTCCGGGCTAATTAGAACTAGAGCTGAAGAAAGAGCCAATTTGACTCAATTGAAAGACTTTACTACCTCTTCCGTCCACTTCACTTGGTTGTCCTTCTTAAGCATGTTTGTAATCTCTCTTAGGTGTTCAGCAAGATTAGGCACAAAGCGGTGTAAAAAATACATCTTACCATTAAAAGATTGAATCTTTTTCTTGTTCCGGGGAAAATCAATTTGCTGAATCGCTTCTACGCGTGCTGGATCAATACGAATGCCATCTTTTGAGATAATGTGTCCAAGTAGTTTGCCGTCATCCATGGCTAACAAGCTTTTCTTCGGATTCAGCGACACACCAGATTTTTTGCACTTTTGAAAGACAATTTTCAAATGGGACATGTGTTCTTCATCTTAATTGGAAAACACTGTGAGATCATCAAGGTACACAACCAAAAAGACATCCTTCTCATTTGCGAAAGCCATGTCTATTGCCCGCTGAAATGTGGCACCTACATTCTTTAAACCGAAAGGCATTTTAGCATAATGAAAAGTCCCCCACGGAGTGGTGAACACTGTTTTATCTCGGTCATCTTCATGGACCAGAGTTTGGTTATATCTAGAATAACCATCAAGTAGTGACATACGAGATGCTCCAACTACTCGCTGAAGTATATGATCCATTTTTGGCAACGGATAATTATCCTTCAATGAAACTTTATTGAGATTCCTAAAATCAATGCACAAACGAATCTCACCTGTCTTCTTTTGTACGGGCACCAGAAAATCTAATTGGAACGATGATTCCTAATTTGTACAACCTGTTTACCTATTTCTCAATTGATGGCAACAGTTTTGGATTTAGCCTTCTCAACTTCTGTCTGAAATGTTTCTGATTAGGCTTGATGGGGATAGTGTGCTGAATTATATTGGTATCATATGTCTTCAAGTCGGAATAGTCCCAAGCAAACACATCTGCAAATGATGACAATAAACTAGCATACTTGGCCTTTATATTTTGTGGCAATGCTTTGGACAGTTTTACCATTTTTGGATTTTCAACTGTCCCAATATTCACCTCTTCAACTCCTTTTTCTATTGGCTACAATGTTGGTTTGTAGGCTACGCCATCTTGATCGAAGAGTTCTTCTAAAGGTATCAAGCCTTTAGGAATAATATTATCCTTTAGCTGAAACACTTCCATTTGATTGATCTGCACATCATCTTTACCATCATCATGTTCTACATCAATTGAGGTGTCTTTGAACTTACCTTTGTTTTGCAGAAAATCATCAATCTCCTCATCATCTTGGAAGACTTGCCAATATTTCTGATTGTTCAGGACAGTCGGACGATGCTTCACATGGATTTCAAATTTATTACTTGAGTTCATTGGAATCTTCAAATTACTTGCTGCCTTAGCAAGTGCATCTGCAAATCTATTTTGAATACGAGGCACACACGTCAAGGTATAATCTGAAAACAACTTCAGGATATCTAGGACTACATTCCGGTAAGCCCGCATTTGAGGATGTCTTGTTTAATATTTACCTTTGACTTGCTTAATCACCAATTCGAAGTCGCCATTTACTGCAATCCTCTTAGCATTCAACTTTCTTAGAATTTTTAGGCCAACAATCAAAGCTTCATACTTAGCTTCAGTGTTCGAACAATCAAAAGCTAGTTTGTAAGAACATACCCGCACATTACTAGGCACTTTGTTCGAAGCGGAAAAAGGACTACGTACCCAAATACCAATTCCAGCACCATCATTTCCCACTCACCATCGAAATCCATGGTCCACAAACCTTCTTCCTCTTCTTCTAAGTGCTGAAAATCTGTTAACTCTGTTTTTTCTGCTTGCTGTCCATTATCTTTAGCTGATTTCTCACCGGTATTTTGTTGTTCTTGTCCTTCTTTCTTCAAAACTTCTTTGAAATTCCCTGCTATATTTGCAATATCATTTGCTTCAACTAAATGACTATCTATCTCATTGAAATTATCTGAATACAAAACAAAAGAATCTAGATCTGTATGTACATAGTTAATCAGATAATTAATTGGTTTCTCCTTGTTTGTAATCATGTATTTCATTTTTTCTTCTCGATACAGTTTTCTCATTTGGCCAAACACAGGAATTGTTGCATGGAGAAATCTAGTTGTAATGCCCCTTTCAATTTCGCTCCCCAAGACTTGGAAAGAAGCATATCAAATCTGCGAGGAATGTCTGCCACAACAATATCCATCAAAACATTCTTCGTTGGGATTTGATCCAGACTTACCACCAAGTCTTTGATGAGCCCAATACATCTCACTCTGCTAGAATCAAATGAATAAAGATCATGGTATTTCCTAGATGTCCAGACCCAACTTCTCCATGATAGCCTTTGGCATAAGATTGTGGGAAGCTCCGGAATCAAACATAGCATTATGCAACACAAAATCATGCAACCTTAAACTGATATAAAAAGGTGGCACATCACTATCTGGAGACTCACCATTCAATGCTAGTCCAAAAATCAATTCTGGTTGATCATCTTCCGCATTCACCATATCAGACATTGGATCAAAATTCAAAATTTTAGAAACTTGCCCTTTATAACTGTTGTTCCTCATTATTTCAGTCAATGGAATGGATACCTTCAATTTAGAAATTTCATTTTCTAAACTAAAAGGTGAAATCTTTTCTACCTCTTTGACTGGGACATCTTTCTTTTCATCCTTTTCCCTTGATATAGTTGGTTGATTTACTCTTTCATTTGTTGGTGGAGACTTGCTAGTAGTAGGATCAACAATTTCTTTTCCTTTCTTTGGTACATCAGGTGACTCATTCTTAGATGTTGGAACTCCCTTTCTCTTCTGGATTGGATTGATGGGGACATTTCTGTTTCTAAGTGAATATTGACGCTGCTGGGTGGACAAAGCATTCATATAACCTCTCTGATACTCCTCCAACTCTACTTCAAGAGCTATGTCATTCACCAAGATGAAATCCTCATCCTTCTGTACAACTGAATTTTCTGCATACTCATCATCTTCAGTGATAAAGGTGGGCATATCATTAGGAGTAAAGAAGTGATTTTATTCTCCTATTACATTATCTTCATCATCAGATTCGGGACCAACAAAATTCTGCTGAAGAGGTGTTTGCACCGGTTGCTGCGCTGCTTGATCTTGGGCTCGCTGCTCTCTTTGTTTGATTCTATATTGTGGCTGCTGTTGGCCACGGAAGTTAGGATTTCTAACTTGAGGTTCAGGCTTGTCAATTTTCATTCTCTCAAGCATCTGCTCCACTTTCTGAAGCACTTGATCTGACGAGGAAGACTCTTCTTTTATTGTGACCTTCTTTTCTGCTCTTGCTCTAGCCCTCTTGGCTAGCATATTAGCTTCAACGCTGACCGCGATCTTCTGCATATCTTCCAAGGTTGCCGGATCCATCTCTCTCAATTGGTAGGCCATATCAGTATCAAAACCGTCCGGAAACTTAATCAAGGCTAACCCCACGGGTGGCCTTAGATGATCAGGGATTCCATTATAAACAGAGTTGAAACAAATGCAATAATCTTGGACAGACTCACCTACATTCCGCTTGATGTGATCATATTCAGCAAGGATTTGAAGAGGATTTTTCTTGATTTCCCAACGATCTAAGAATTGTCTTTGCAAGTTGGCCAATGTGGTGATACTTGCAGCCGGCAACGCTCTAAACCATTTCCTAATTTCACCACCAAATGTTTGTACAAACAGTCTCATTGTTACATTTTCTGCATCAATCTCATAACACTCGAAGAAATCCGTCATTCGGTCCACATGTTGCTGAGCTGAAACACTGGGAGGGATGCCATCAAACAAAGGAATTTTGCTTTGATAATTGGCCGGAATATCATCCAAAACTTGAGGCAGCACAAGGGGTGCAAAACGAGTAGCCATCACTCTTGGTGGATTTACAATTGGCCTTGGAGATGTTGGGGGAGTAGGTGCAGTTGATGTGCGAGGTGTATGAGGAGGGGTGTGCAGAGGAGAAGCAATTTTGGATGTAGAAGGAGTAGACAGAGATGAATTTACTGTAGACCTTTGATCTGAGACAATAGGTTGCATTGGGATAGTGGGAATGAAGGGCGATTTAGTGGGAATCCTTGAGCTAGATGCAATTACAGAAGGTCCAAGAGTTGCAGATGCGGTTTCTAAGAAATCAATGAGGTTTGAAGCCACAATTGAAGTTTGAAGTTGTGTCAAAATATAATCATCAATTGACCGATTAGCCATTTCAGTTTTGAGATCTATAAGAAAATGCGGATTGGGGACAGTAGAGTCAACAACACTTTCGGAATTGGTTTTGAATAAAGACAATTCAAACTACTCATCAAAATCAAGCTCTTCAAGATACTCAAAAATTGCCGGACATGAACGGGATTTGAACACGGGAATTACAAAGCTCTCTTAACGAAGGAGTCTTGGAATCAAATTGGGATTTTCATAGACAGGAGGAGGATCTGGATCTGGATTAGCTCTGGTATATCTCCTTGAAGCCAGTGTGCTATTTTCAAACGATCAAATGGACATAAACAACTTTCTCAGCCTATTTAATCCTAAACTTATCATCCGAAAGTTTAGAATTATCAAATGTACTGGGGTGTTTGCAAGTTAGATTTTTCGTTCATGAGACTAGACCGGAGATTGACTGAAGTAGCATTTATCTACTTGCGCTAATGCAAAGCAAAAGCATTTCGAAGGCTACTTGGCTAATCTTCAGACTTCGTCTGTAGTTTCAAAACGAAGAATACTAACAAAAAATCAAAATTTTCTCCAGTACGGTCGCCACTATGTTAGAGCCTAGATTTACCTTAGGCTGAAAAGGTAAGATTATAAGTCCACATCAAACCACGCTCAGCCTCGTAGTTAGCCCTACGAGGACAAGAGAGGGCTCTCTCCGGGTCAATCTCAACAAAAGATAATCGATGAGGCTTGAGATGACTGATTTAACAACTGATCTTAGGCTAGGTTTTAAGTGCAATGATTTGATTTGAGTTTTTTGGGGGGTTTTTGTTGGAAAAAGGGAAAGGAAAATTTGGGTCCAGGGATGAGGCCTACCTTTTGCAGAGTTCTGAATGGGGCAAGGAAGGCAATAATTTTGATGCTTTAGATTGAATGGATGTATGGATCAGACTGGTGAGGAGCCAAGGAGGGCAAGAGAGTCTCTAGAGTCCTCCTCAAACAGATGAAAACATTGAAAATTAAACAAAATTTCAAGGCAGAGCACAATAGTCTAATGAATTCTACCTTAATCACTCATTTGTTTAATTTCAGAAGCAAAGAGAAGGGAAAATGATACACATAAACATCAGTGAACTTACAATTACATAGAGAAAAACACCATCAAAACACAGAGCCACATGGATCCCAATAGGTGTTGCAAAACCCTAGTCTTTCCTTTGCCAAAAATGCAGAAATCAAATGTACAATGAAGTGCCAAGCAATCCCAAGTGTCCAACCCTGAAAATGACTGAGAAATTACATGATATAGACAAGCCTAACTCCTTCCCACGCCTCTAGGGGTTGAGATCATCATTCTAGGAGCTGTTTCAACCATATCTAAACAAGGAAATGAAAAATAGGCAATGAAACAACTTGCCTCTATATGGTAGGAAAATGATTCATTCAGTTGCTTTTCACTTTTTAGTGAATGAATCTACTAAAACAAGTAAATATGTGCCAAAATTACATCATGTTCATGAAATTACATCAAGGTAGATCAAGAGTTACATGAAAAAGTAAAACTAGTCAAAACTGGGCGAAATTCTGAGTTGTGGAGTGAAAAATAAGCCAAATTCTTCTATGCGCCGCGCCTAAAACCTGTATGCATAGCACAACTTTGGAGCTGATTTTGTGGCCCTTCCCGAAGTCCAAATTGAGCCCATGATAGCTCGTTGGAAAACCCTACCTATCTACTTTCTAACCTAAGTCGAATTTCTAGATTTGGATGTCATTTTCCCCTCCAAAACTTCAATCTCCCAAGACTACTTATTGTGGGTGCAAAAGGTGGCTGAAAGGTCAGTTTTTTGTGTGTTTTTGACCCTTTAGGCCACCTAGAACTTGATGAAATATTTAGGTAATCCATGAGCATGCATAAATTTTGATGAAAAATCGAAAAATATAAAGTTTTTCTCCATTGGATCTCCCAATTATAAGCGTGCGCCAAGTGGCGCTATGCGTTGGGCAGGGAAACCTGTTTTGAAGCCCAAAAATTCAAAATTGACAAAATTTTCTCCAAATTTGGACTGAAGGTCCATCATTGAGTATAATGCTCAGCCAAAGTAGCTTCAGCCAATATTTGGAGCCTATCATTCCTTTTGCGTCATTTTAGTGCCCTCCTTAGTCTTGCTTTCAGGATTTTGATCCTCACTTTGCAAACATGAGTTCGTGCCCAATAATGATTTTTCATGTACCTGAGCATGTCCTTATCCTTGTCCTTGTTTTCCTTCACCAACAACTTCTCTAAGTGGATTTTGATCCTCTCAAGCCAAGATTCCCAATCATCATTGATCTCTTGCTCAAGCGAAGTGAACTCCACCCTCCATCTTTGGGCAGCTTGGCAGTTCTGCCGAATGTTTTGTAACTCCATGACTGTATGCTGATCCTCCAATTGTTTGTTTCGCTACTCCAAATAGTTTACGACCCATTGAGTTCTCTGCAAATTTTCGGTCAATACATCTATCTCGGCTTTCTGCTCCTGAATAATCTCCCTCAGCTTTAAGCTAGGAGAGCTCATATCATCATCAATGAGGATGAAATCAGTGTCTTGGCCTCTTGAAGGGCCCTCATCATGCATAGGCTTCTTGCTTCTGTCCTGTACCTGTACCTATGTTGCTGATGATGGCAACGAGACCCCTTCCACCCCAGGTGGAGATAGTACTCGTTGGGCTGCTGCAAACAATCCCCTCGTGCCTCTCTGATAGGTCACATATGTCGGTACACTAGTAGTCTCTGCCTCCCGACCTCCATGTTGATGTGAAGGTTCACCCACATCATGGACAACCTCCTGATGAGCTACTGAAACTGTGAAGAACTCACGGGAAATGAAGTCTTCCCATGTGATACCCTACAGGCCAAGCTAATGTACAACAATGATCTTGATGAGCGCATAGTGGTAAATGTTGTTGTACTGCTGTTCAGGAGTCTTCTTCTGAACAAGAGTAGTCATCCTCTCGATGTTTCAACACATGAAATATGGAATGTTGATTAACCTCACTCTCGTGAAATGCATCAATAACCTGATATGGTATGCATAGAGGTGTGAGAAGCGGCCTTCACAACTGAAGTATCTGATAATGAGTCTCATCAATGGTGCATAAGATTCCTTTAGAAACCGGAATGGGAATACTCTGCTGAGCTGCCTCAAATAGCTAGGCCTGATGTAAGGTTCATAATATGCTCTATCCAGCTGTTGTCTCTTGTTCCACTCTTCGCCTATATTCGGTATTTCGGTGGCCTGAGAGATGGTTTCTGGTGTCAAGGTGAAGTTTACTCCAGCAAGAGTAACATGACCATCATGCAGATGTAAAACGAACAACCGAACTAACTCCTGATGATGCTGGATATGAGCAATCATCTCACAATACTGAAAGCATGACTGTTGCTGAAAGCATGTCATTGCAAGCGGGCAGGCCTGCAACTGAGTCAAGGAAGTGGGCTCTTCTCTAACATGTCTGCCACCCTTACGAGGCCTTCTCGGCACATTAGGCTCAGTGGTTGAGTCACTTTCGTGCTCAAAATTCTTGCTCATATGATGAATCTGTCTCTGTCATGGTGCTGCAATGTGTATAACAAGTGTATGTTTGATTGGTTTGAAAATGAGAAATAGGTGTTTATTTTGAATGCCAAATATGCCAAAGAGCAATAAGGAACTGTGAGGAATATGGGACAGTGGGAAAAGTGGATAGTGGAGTTTGTCAAGTGAAAATTTGAAATGTGTTAACAGTCATTTGACTGTGTTTAGGGATGTGGGGTTTGGGAATTTGCTACAAATGATATGGGAGAGGGAAAATGATAGGAAATGGTAGAATTTAGGATAGAAAAAATGGGAAACAGGGATATGAGTAGTTTGGGAGGTTAGGGCATAGGGTTTGAGAATTATGGAAATTTTGAAATGTGTTAACAATCATTTGACTGTGTTTAGGGATGTGGGGTTTGGGAATTTGCTACAAATGATATGGGAGAGGGAAAATGATAGGAAATGGTAGAATTTAGGATAGAAAAAATGGGAAACAGGGATATGAGTAGTTTGGGAGGTTAGGGCATACGGTTTGAGAATTATGAAAGGGAAAATATCACAAGTGGGAAAGGAGACTTGGCACCAAAATCACAATTTCAAAATACCAATTTCAAAACCCAAAGGAGAAGATTTTGATATATATATATATATATAGGGTTTATATTCTCAAACTTTAAACCTTTAAATCTTCCCTCCAAACAATACCCAACACAAGCTAAATTCAATAGCAAGAACTCTCGAACTTACTTAGAGAAAAAGAAATGGAGTTGTTTGATTTTTTATGATAGCAGAGATATAAATTTGGCCTGTCGGCTCTGTGCGCCGCGCACAAACCCAGTGCACCGCGCCTCCTGGATGTGCCGCAACAGTGCAATTTTATACAGTGAAAATTGGCCCAATGTGCCGTGCGGCCTATGTGCGCCGCGGCCTCCTCCAATGCGCCACACGCACTTCCAACACACAGTCTTGGCTTTCAAACACAAAATTCACTCCTCCAAATTTGACTCTGCTTCACTGATATTTCTTGCAGGCAAATGAATTATTTTGGGCACCAAAATATGTTATATGACCAATGGATTTGAATTTTTTATTTCAAATAACCCACTTTGTAAAGTTGTAGAACTTTGGCACTTTGACATTTTAATACAAACTATGTTTTGGTTTCCATTTTGACTTTTGACTTGAATGATGAAACTTTTGTCAATTTTTTGCAGGGATGATAGCTTGGATTTCGGTAAAGGATGACCAGGGCTGCACTGAAGAACTGTAGAACTTAAAAAACCTTAAAAATTACATATTTATTACAAGAAATAAATTTGATGATTTCTTCTTCAAACAGAGTTTTGAAGAAGAATCATTCTTGAGCGTTATTGGCTATGAGACATCTGGAATAAAAAACTTATTATGAACATCCTCATGGCTTGTTGGCATTATTAGACACTTTGAAGACTGAATTCGCTAAACCCTAGACCTAATGACTAAAATGACCCTTTGTTGACCAAATGACCATGCTGAATGACTGTAAAATTGATTTAATGAACTTTTATGATCACACCTGAGCCAGCATGTACATGACATGACGGAAATATGGAGACAAGACCCGTCCGTCAGAAGATCGATGCTCCTAATGGAATACAGATGATCGAGCTGAATGAGACACCTAAAAACGAAATGCAATAAGAGAAAGGATCTCTGACGGAGGGATGTAAAGATTGACTCTAACAAGGTGGAGTAGAAGGGTTCCATAAGTTTACAAAGTAGAATGGATGAAGAGCGAGAAAACCTGGGTTCTTGGGGTGTGAACTTTAATGGGCAAACTTTAAAAATATGGCATGAACTGAACAGTAGACGGTTTGTCGCATAGTGGGCCGACAGTAAGTGGTTTGTTTCGCATAACTTTTGGGCACTTGGTGGTATTGGGGGGAGGCCGCCCGATGCCATTCATCGGGCACCACGTAGCATTGGGGCCCAACAGGAAACCACCCATGTCGGGTGGGTAAAGGTTGGTCTTCAGAGTCCTTGCAAAATCAACGAGGATCGTTAGATTTGATGGGGGAAGATCAGACAGTGGTCAGTTCATGAAGATGCACAAATGGTAGTGGGGGGGCCCAGCAAGGGTTTAAAAGCAATGGGTTTTAATTAATCACAGATTATGGTGCCTTAAGGGCATCAGGGATGATTTTATTCGTGGATGGTTTGACTTGTAATTAACCACGGATTGATTAATTATGTCAAAATTTATTCATAAAGTTTATATTTCAAACTTTCGGGGCGAGGTATTAATATAAGAGTTATATATATATATATATACGGGAAGGGTTTATATTTCTTTTTGGGATTTAATACATATATAAGTGTTAGAAATTAATATGAAGATGGCGGAGAATGGGTTTTAGCGCTAAGTGTAATGTATATAATTCATTTTATTTTCATAAACACATTGTAACTTAGGATAAAAAGGTAATTTTTGAGGGTTCTTTTTAGGAAAAAGGGTTTATATGGGAGTAATTGCTTTCCCTTAGAAAAATGGAGTTTAAACCTTAGGAAGAGGGGTTTTATGAGGGGAATGAGGGGGAGTGAAGAGGGGTAAATGTTCGTGAGGGGATTTTTTGTACTTAAGGTCTATAAGTCATTAGTCTGAGGGTCTAGTCCCTCTAGAAGTTAGAGAAATGCTCTAAGTCCCTTTAACTTAAGATTTTAGGTACTTAAGACTTTTCTTGGAATTTAGTTAAGTGAAAAGTGTAATGAGTGAGGGAGGTTAATCAATTTGACTTTGTGGATTTGCTACATGCCCAATTATTATCCATACTTGGAACTTTGATGATGAAGGTGATCAACATGCTTTTATCTAGCAATCATCACAATTCTGCAACCATTCTTCTACTTACCCACCTACTCATCCTACCATTTTTACTTCTCTTTATTAGGGTGCACTTAAGCTGGAAAACCCTTATCAAAACCTTTTTATTTTCTTTTACAATGGTACTCTAACTAAGTCTAACCTTATTACATCCAAGGGATTAGATTAAACAGTTGAGCTAATTTTATTCACTCTACCTAATCTAACCATCTACCAAGATTATATTGTTTGGCCAGATTTTATTTCTCTATCTATAAACATGAAATTGAAACATGAAATAGCCAAGTTTAAACATTTTGACTATCATGGATTGTGGCATAGGTTACAAACTGCACACAATCATTTATTTTGCACAAAAAGTAAATAGTAGTGGCATTTTGACTTGCACACTTTCATGGTCTTTTGTTTTTGGGGTTCATATTTTTCACTTTTTTGGACCCTTTTATTCTTTTCGTCCTTTGATTTTTCTTTTAGGACATACCCTCTTTACATTTTTTAATTTTTTGAATATGGAAAAAATTTGCAGTAAAAAAAGGTATGTACATATTACAGGTTTAATCTCAGTCGTTCAAAAATTATGACTCCTATTGGTATAGGAACCTAACAATGGCTCCACTTGGGGATGGAATTTCCTTGTGAAATGTAAAGAACACCGTCGACTAGTAGCCTAATCCATTGGGCCAATCCGACACATGTATATGCTCTGTTGTATAATCTTTGTGACTAAAACTTTTGAACTCAATATACACCCTTTTATGCAAACTGAAATCTGATCTAACATAAACTTGTTGCTGAAAACTGAATTTATTCAGACTGAAATCCTACCTACTTACTCTAATCAACTTTCTGATTGTTGGTTAGGTAAAATGAAATAGCCAATGCCACCATTCAAGCATCATATACGTTGGTGAATTTTGCTGCTTGTGCTTGTTTGTGACTAAAATTGAGGTTCTAAAGCCAAATATAAACTTGTCAACCCATGAGAAGATAAGGAAATACTTGCTTTCCTTTGTAGGCTCTAAAAACTGTACAAAAGGATCTTCCAAAATATATACACTATTATTCAACTGATTTAAGCAACTGCACACTTGTTCTAGGTCGCTTCCATGCCATGAACTGAAATATCACTTTTATCTTTAACACCCTGCAGACTTTCAGATGAGCTTTGTAATGATGCTTCTACTGATTGTAATGTTTGTCTGGTGAAACCTTTATCAAATTGATTTTGACTCTCAGTCTGTTAATGGAGAAAAATTCTAATTGCACTCACCATCCAACCTATCAACTACTAGACTATAAACAACTTGGAAGGATTGTTGCAACTTATTGCATATAGGTTTGAATGGAACTTCATAGGTTTCTACAAGTTGCTTCTCCTTTTCTTTAAAATTTTTATACCACATTTCCTTTAAATGTTGAAATGATTCAAAACAAAGAGGCAAAGAAACTTCACTTATTTCCAAATTTTATGCATTTTCTTCTTCACTTTCATAGCTGATACGGATAAAATTGTTATTGTTCTCAAGCTTATGAGAGATTTTTCTCAAGCTACTGAAACTGAATTTCCTTATTCCCCAAACTAACTTCTGATTGCTCTGTATAGTTAGTTTGGACTTGAAGAACATAATTATCATCATACTAATCATATTTAGGCAAATCATTAAAAGAATTAATGTCATCAAACATACACATTAGATCAGCAGATGGCTTCTCCACATATTGCTTTATGAATCTATCTTCTAATCTATGGTAGTTAGAATTAGTAGGAATTTGTTCATGATTCTCAATCTCTTCTTGTTGTGGAATAAATGTGTCATGGTAATTTTGAGCAAAAAAATTCATCTTTCATGGTGATCTTCTGCATCATTTCCTCTATTTTCTTCATCAAAATGTTGAGTTTTTCCTCTTTTTCTGCTTTCAACTTTCCTCTTCCAATTTGCAGATTAACTTCTACATCTACTGCCATGTTTTGCATATGTTCCAGCGTTGAGGGGTTTCTTTCTCTTAGCTGAAATTCTATCTCTGGATCTTGGGTAATGAAAAATAGTTGAATTAGGGGGAGGTCTTATATTTGATGGCATTAAATAATAGGTTGATTAAATCTGTTTGAAAATTGTTGTATTGTTTCATTTGGCTATTTTCTTAACTGATTATATTCTTCTATGATTACAAGAAGATTGACTTTGATTATCCATATATCAAGGAAAATTTTGACAAGCTATTGGAAATGTGAGATGCTTGCAATAGGTAAATTCTTGAACCAACGTTTTACTCTACTTTGCAAAAAAAGAGAAAAAAGCCTCATAATAACATCATCTTCATCAATTTCAAATAAGTCTAGATAATTCTCAAAACTTTGAATATGTTTTTAAGCAGTGATACCAATCTCTCCATCAAACCTAGGGAGATGCTTGTAATAATTGTTAGGGAAAGCATGAAGTGTAGGAGCTAAAATGAGTGTCTTATATATAGTAGGAACTTTATGAGGTACTGGAATATGTACAGGGGTTGTATGATTAGTCTTGATTTTTTTATGCTCCTCAATTGGAAAATGATCTTCATAAGAGTTAGAAGACTGTTGTTCAAATGTGTAAGAAGAATTTATATCTACATTTTTCAAAGGGAAATAATAAAAAATTAATCTAAAATCTTCTCTAAAATACAATATACAATGAAATTTTTTATCAATGATAAAGAACATAATGTCTTGGATAACAATCCAAGTTAAAAACCTGATCTTTTCACATAGTTCCTTCAAGTTCATTCTTCTAGTGGAGTCTTTATTGTGGAATTAACTTGGAGTCGTCAGGTGGATGATTTTAACCTTTGTGTGTCTAATCACTTTCCACCATCATAGATCAGATCTAAACCTGTAAAAGAATTCTGAAGAAAATGTTAGCTATTCCCAGTATGGTCGCCACTATGTTATCACTCAGAATTTTCTCAAGGCTAAAGAAAGAAATTTCAGAGGTAATCACAAACCAATCTTTTAGGCTTAGGCTCTAGCCAACCTAAGTCTAAAGAAGGCTCTCTCTTTATAATTTAACTTGTTTTTTATGGGATTTTAGGCTAGCTCTTAGTGCTCATGGGCTTTTAATTTTGAAATTGAAGTTGGGTGGTGGAATTCTGGGAACAGATGGGCAGAGCAAAACTTCAGGCCATTGGGCTATGGATTCAATCAAAGGGTGGCTTAACTGGATCAGATCAATTACTAAAGGAGGAGTTTACAGGGCAGGCTAGCACAACAAAAAGCAAATCTGCAAGTTCAAATGGATGAGGTAATCCTAACCAAGGTAAAAGGGAAATGAAGAATCTTTAAACCGGGATCAAGATGAAGAACAGAAGGAGATTAGTAGCAAAGGGAAACTAAGAATCCTTTACTATGGACCTAAGGGGGGGAAACTACAGAAGTAAGGGAGTAATTAAGAATTCCCGGACTAAGATAGTTTAGCAAAAAATAGTGAGAAAGTAAATAGTCAAGACAGAGAGCATTAAAGCTAATTCTGAAATATCATTCCTTGTTTACCATTCATATTTCACAGAAAAACATGTGAATATTTATAAACATAAAGAGAAAAAAATAATAAACATGAAGAGATAATACTTATTTGATTTCCATTGTGCACAAGAATCCTGTGAAATGTATTTAACTTTATTCCATGATCCAACAAGCCAATCCAGTCTTGATTACAATAGCTCCTTAACTTGATATGAATTGTATACATAAATGTATTTGAATCCACTCAAAATACTTCAAATGAAGAAGTATTTATACTAATTCTAAACTGAAATATCTTGAAGGAATATCAAGATTGGTTTTACAAATATCTCAAACTGTTTTACATTAATAGAACTTAAATAAAGGACATTCAAAACTAATGAATCTATTTGGAACTATTTTTATTGATTTAATGTGAAAAGAAGAGAAATTCGAATTTAATAGCAACTCTTAAGTGATGATGAGGCTTCTAAGTCACTAACTGCCTCCTTCCTTTGTGTATTTTGCCCCAGAAATTCTGCAAACTTAGGGTCAAATGATACGCTTTTATATCTCAATCCAAGATAGATGTGTAAAAAGTGAAATATTTTATTGTATATAATTATGTTAGTGAGATAAAACTCTCTCAATTTCCCAAAATTAAGCTCCAGTTGTTCACAATATTCTCTTCAAAAAAATGTCAAAAACAGGATTTTGCACAGTCCAAAAACTAGGCTCTGAAGATATGCACTTATCTCGCTTTTGGTAATACTCGTGTAAAAAGTGAAATAGGTTTTTTAGATTATAATTTTAAGAACAAAAACCTCCTCTAGTATCTCAAAATACATCTTTCATTGGTCACAATAGTTTATGCAAAACTATGACTTAAACAAGAAATTTCTGAAGAATGTACCATTTCTACTCTGATTTCATCTTTTAACCTTAAATTTCTTTTAATTGTTTTTCACTTTTACTTTGGATAAACTTCATTGTTGCTGGTGAAAGTGTTTTAATCTCTGTTTAACCCTTACTGCCTCCATGTTTACTTTTATTGTTTTGTTTTTTCATTTGTCTTCACTTTGACATGAATCTGTATGCTTTGTAACTATCTTCCCTATTGTTTATCTTCATGCTAGCTGATTTGCTTGACTTGGTCTTCAATCTGATACTGTTTAACCCTGATACACTTTGACTGTTCTTTATTGTGTCCTTTTACCTTCACTATATATTTTAGGTTTTATACTGTCTATTTCAACAATAAATCATTTAATTTCATATTTCCTTTGCTTGTCTTTTAACTGTATGTTTTATTTTCCATCTCTTTGAATAGATTTGATAACAATCTTGAAGTAAACAGGACTTATAACTAGTATTAAGACTATTTATCCAAGGTTGTGATCTTCTGATCGCCTGTAAAATAAAACAAGCTATTAGGAAAACGTTGGTTTGACAGGGAGGTCATTAATGGATTTATCGAGCTTTATATGTCTATGGAGTGAGTCCAAAGTGATTCCAGGAGGTAAACCATGCTTGGGTTGGTTGGCAACGGCTTTAGATGGAGCATAAGGGTTTCATAAGTTTACACAGTAGAATGGGCGAAGGGCAAGAAAACCTTGGTTCTTGGGGTTTGAACTTTAACAGACAAACTTTTAAAATATGGAGTGAACTAAATAGTAGACGGTTTGTTGCGTAGTCGGCGAGCAGTAAGCGGTTTGTTTCGCACAGCATTTGGGCACTTGGCGGTATTGGGGGAGGTCGCCCGATGCCATTTATCGGGCGCCACGTCGCATTGGGGCCCAACAGGAAACCACCCATATCTGCTGGGTAAAGGTTGGTCTTCGGAGTCCTTGCAAAATCAATGAGGATCATTAGATTTGATGGGGGAAGATTGGGCAGTGGTTGGTTCATGAAGATGCACGAACGGTAGTGGGGGGGCCCGACGAAGGTTTAAAATTAGCGGGTTTTATTTAATCACGAATTATGGTGGATTAAGGGCATCAGGGATGATTTCATTGGCGGATGGTTTGAATTGTAATTAACCATGGATTGATTAATTATGTCGGGTTTTATTCATAAATTTTATATTTCAAACTTTCGGGGCGGGGTATTAATATAAGGGTTTTATTGATATATATACAAGAAGGGTTTATATTTATTTTTGGGATTTAATACATATATAAGTGTTAGAAATTAATATTAATATGGTGGAGAATGGGTTTTAGTGCTAAGTGTAATGTATCTAATTCATTTGATTTTCATAAACACATTGTAACTTGGGCTGAAAAGGTAATTTTTGAGGGTTTTTTTAGGAAAAAGGGTTTACATGGGAGTAATTGCTTTCCCTTAGAAAAATAGAGTTTAAACCTTAGGAAAAGGGGTTTTATGAGGGGAATGAGGGAGAGTGAAGAGGAGTAAATGTTTATGAGGGGATTTTTTGTACTTAAGGTCTATAAGTCATTAGATCAAGGGTCTGATCCCTTCAGAAGTCAGATAAATGCTCTGAGCCCCTTTAACTTAAGATTTTAGGTACTTAAGACTTTTCTTGGAAATTAGTTAAGCGAAAAGTGTAATGAGTGAGGGAGGTTAATCATTTTGACTTTGTGGATTTGATACATGCCCAATTATTATCCATACTTGGAACTTTGCTGATGAAGGTGATCAACGTTTATCTAACAATCATCGCAATTCTGCAACCATTCTTCTACTTACCCACCTACTCATCCTACCATTTTTACTTCTCTTTATTAGGGTGCACTTAAGCTGGAAAACCCTTATCAAAACCTTTTAATTTTCTTTTACAATGGTATTCTAACTAAGTCTAACCTTATCACATCCAAGGGCTTAGATTAAACAATTGAGTTGCTTTTATTCACTCTACCTAATCTAACCATCTGCCAAGATTACATTGTTTGGTCAGATTTTATTTATCTATCTATAAACATGAAATTGAAACATGAAATAGCCAAGTTTAAACATTTTGAGTCTCATGGATTGTGGTATAGGTTACAAACTGCACACAATCATTTATTTTGCACAAAAAAGAAATAGTAGTGGCATTTTGACTTGCATGCTTTCATGGTCTTTTGTTTTTGGGGTTCACATTTTTCACTTTTTTGGACCTTTTTATTCTTTTTGTCCTTTGATTTTTCTTTTAGGACATACCCTCTTTACACTTTTTAATTTTTTGAATACGGAAAACATTTGCAATAAGCAAAAGTATGTACATATTACAAGTTTAATCTCAGTCATTCAAAAATTATGACTCCTATTGGTATAGGAACCTAACATAATCAAAGGAAAGTATTTAAAAAAAGCTATTTATGAGAAGAAAATGTTGGCAATACTACATGCACTTAAGAAATGGAGACCCTACCTAACGGGAAGACACTTCAAGGTAAAAATAGATCATGATAGTCTTAAATACTTTTTAGAACAAAGATTAGCTTCAGAAGAGCAGTAAAAATGGGTCACAAAGATGTTGGGTTATGACTTTGAAATCATATACAAAAAAGGGAAGCAAAATGTTGTGGCAGATGCACTCTCAAGAAAGGATGAGGATGTGGAAGCATTGCTTTGTGCCATTTCTATTATCCAACCAAATTGGATAAACAAATCAAGGGATGAATGGACGAATGACGAAGAAGTGTGGGAACTCATTCAAAAGATACAACAAGATCCCAACAAATCTGATACATTTAGCTAGAAAAATGATTCATTATGGTACAAAGATCTCTTATACCTATCTCATAATTCCCAACTCAAACAAAATATTCTTATGGAATTTGATGCCTCTCCCTTGGGAGGCAACTCGGGACTTTTAAAAACTTACCACAAGGTTAAGAAGGAGTTTTTTTTGTATGGCTTTAAATCTGATATTCAAAAGTTTGTGGCGGAATGTTTGGTTTGCCAACAAAATAAAGTTGAAACATATAAGACCTTGGGTCTATTACAACCTTTATCCATTCCAAGTCAACATTGGGAGGACATTTCAATGGATTTCATCATAGGTTTACCCTAGTCCAAAGGAAAGAGTGTCATCATGGTGGTAGTTGATAGACTTACCAAGTATGCACACTTTTGTGCATTATCTCATCCATTTAAATCCAGTAGAGTTTCTACTGCATTTATGGAAACAATTCAAAAGCTACATAGAAACCCAAAGATTATTGTAAGTGAGAGAGATCCCATTTTCACTAGAAATTTTTGGACAAATTTATTTTCTTGTCTTGGTACTCAGTTAGCTCATAGCTCATCTTATCATCCCCAATCTGATGGGAAAACTGAGATAGAAAATAAATGTTTGGAAGGATATCTTCGTTGCTTTGTATCTGATAAACAAACATAATGGGTCAAATGGTTGCCTTTGGTTGAATGGTGGTATAACACTTCCTTCCATGCTGCACAAAAATGACCCCATTTATGGCACTTTATGGATATCACCCACCATCCATCACATCATATTTAAGATAAAATTCTAAGGTTCAAGTAGCGGAAGGTCACGTTGAGCATCAATAACAAGTTCTCCAACTCTTAAAGGATAACCTAACTTTGGCACAGAATAGAATGAAACAACAGGTAGATCAACATTGCAGTGAAAGAAGTTTTGATATAGGTGACTGGATATTTCTATGGCTACAACCATATAAACAAATGTCCCTCAAAAAAGATAAGAAGGATAATAAATTATCACCGAAGTATTATGGTCCATACAAGGTGTTGTAAAATATTGGTACTATGTTATACAAATTGGAGCTTCCTACAACTTCCGAAGTGCACCCAGTTTTTCATGTTTCATGCTTAAAGAAGGTTATTGGTGACAAGCTCCCAGTTCAAACAATATTGCCAGAACTTGATGAGGAAGGAAAAATCATATTGGAACTTGAAGCAGTCACAGAAACAAGAACTCGACAGTTGCGAAATCGATCAATTTCGGAGTATCTTGTTAAGTGGAAGAACTTACCAGCTGAACATTCCACATGGGAGGATGAGAATTTTATACAGAAACATCCAGAACTACTCAAGTGTTGAGGACAACAATTTTTTGAAGGAGAGGGGCATGTTAGGTCCCTATAATACTAGTGATTCCCCCATTATTATTGTCATTGTAGCCCTTATTGTTATTGTTGTGCCCCTATTGTCCCCATATTGTTATTATTGTTCCCCATAGAAACCCACTATTGTTATTGTTGTGCCATTATATTATTATTGTTATGTCGGCTTTCATTATATTGTGACCCCTTAGACTCCTATATATAGAAAAGAGGTTTTGTCATTTGTATCATCCAAGAATTGTTCATTTGTGTAATGTAATGGAGGTTTCCCCCTTGAAGAGGCTGATTTCTAAGGCGTTGATCTTTCTTTTCTATCTTTTTGTGAGTTGGTTTCATAAAAATTCATCATTTGTACATCACCAGATTGTTTTTATTTTTACATGCAGTGTGTGATTGTTTTCAACAGAGACCCCATTAGCCCAAGGAGAAGGCACATGGATCTACAAGTTCTCTGCATCCTGCAGGAGGAAGCAGTCCCCAATTGGAGACGATGTTGTAACATAAATAGTTTTCATAAGTTAGATATTTATAAAGGAGGGTATAAAAAATAGAAAAAACAAAAAATAGAATAAAAGAATGAAAATATGAAAATAGTTGAAAAATATGAAAAAAAACCCCATCAAAAGAAAAATAAGTGCACAAGTGAACAAGCTCAAATGCCACTTGAAATAAATCTTGCTTGAATCATATAGTACAATCATGATCAAACATGTTTAAATTTATGTTGTAGGATTAGAAAATAATTCAACCAAACTATTTAATCTTGGTTGAAATTAGAAGATAGGATAGATTAGAGGAAAAAATGACCAAAGCATTTAATCTTGGTCAATTGCATTTCATGCCCTAGAATAGGGTTAAGAGTTACTTTTGAAAATAAAAAGGGCATGCTTGATCAAATGCGTTTTTAGAATTATTAATCATGTGTTGATTGATTTACTTTAGTTAAAAATAAACTAATCATGTCATTTAAACATGATTAGCACCATGTAATAAGAATTAAACTTGAGTTTTATTTTTACGTCGAAGATGATTTGATGTTTTGTCGTTTTGTAATATCCATAGGGCACATTTCAACAACCATGATTTTCCCACCCAGATCAACAACGAGGAAACCAATTCGTACCCCCTCGTCCCATTTCACGTTAACGTCAGGGGGGTCTGAAAAGCAGTATTGATTTTCCCAAGCCCCATGCAACATGGCACTCTCTCATGAATTCACACCCCCCTCATCCTAAACCACTTACCATCACCAACCCCCTCTAAAATCCACTCATCGCTCCTCTGCTCCCGCCAACAGCCATCATGTCACCTCCTGTGCATTTCCCTCCACTAATCACATCTCGCCATAGGTCCATCTATCATTCGCCCACATCTATTCTCATTATCATTTTCCTATTACACGCTTATTTGTTATCATGTTCTCGTTATCCATTAATGCACCTAAATCTTGTTTGGCAACGGTTCCATCCCAACGGTAATCGATCGAGGCCTATAAAATCACTTTGACACATTTTGCGCTGATCCCCTACCAACTTTTATTATTATTTTCAAATTGCAAGTATTGTTTCAAGTTTCTACACTCCTATTGTTCAGCATCTATCCATTTTGGAAATTCAAAGCCCAGGTACCCTTGACAAAGATTTATTTTATTATCTAGGTACCTCTTCAAGCCAAATTTTGTCCTCTAATATCATTGTCTTTCTCAAAATCCTTAGTCATGGCACCAAAGGGAAAAGCCCAATCTTCTAGTAGTAAATCTAAAACTGATGATAATCTTAAGACCTATGCTACCCTAGACCTAGATAAAATGCCATTAGCTGACCAATACTTTAAGATTGCTAACATCGAGTATGACTTTGACTTGTTTGAATTACATCATTGGTTAAAGAAAAATTACCTAGACCAGTAGGATGACATTAATCTTTGGGGATCCCTGTTGCCTATGTTTATCTTTCCTTAAACACATTATTTCCTTGATCTGGTCATATGGTGTCAAGCCATATATAATCCACTGCAAAGGACCATTGTGGCTCAGAATGGAGAGATTTTGATCTCCATTACACCAGAAACCATAAACCATATGTTGTTTATTTCTCATAATGACTCCCTCAGCCATTTTTCTATAGCAGTTCTCATGGACCTGTATCATAAGCTCACCTTTCACCAAAGAGCTCAGATTTTCAAGATTTTCCTTCCTGAAGACTCTCATCTTCCTAAGAAAAATCCCCCTTATCTAGCTTCTAGTTCCCTGAGAAAGCCAAAAAGATAATTGCCTTAGTTTCTTTCCTTTTATGGTATCCATCAGTCCAATGGGTAGATGAGCCTATCTTATGCTTTCTATCAATTTTCTCCAATGAGCACAAGCCAATATTCATGTGCAATTTTAGCCAAATTTTGGCTGATAATATGCATGAACAGATGATGAAGATTACTACAGAAGGCATGTTTACTTATGCATCTGTACTAGTCTACATGTTATTTTTCAACAGGGAGATAAGTTTCCAAAAAGTATACACATGCAAGACGATCAGGGTATCAATCAAACAGTGACACAGTGGACTTCGTTAGTCAAGAAAAACTGAACAGAGTTTAAATTTGCAGAATTCATTGACAATTTTGTTCATATAGTTGTAGGGCTTCTTAGCAGTCAGAATGAGCTAAGGATTAGTGCAGAAACTAAAAAGGTCTTACATATAAGTGAGAAGACAAAGATTGGAGACTAGTATTCCTACCAAATTTATACAAAAATAAGAGTATATGGATGTGAGGTAGCTCCCTGTAAACTGCCTAAGTATGTTCCAATGAGGATTTTCTCTCTGGAACACACAAGGCAGATGATCAACATGGATGAAATCCATTTTGTTTCAAGGAAAAGGAAATCACAATTTAAAATTAAGACTCAAGTAGGACCATTTATATTTAATACTATAATAGCAGGTGATGAGGCAAATTCAATTCTCAAGCAATTCAACTTTCAGCCTAGTTTCACCCGGCCATATGATCTATTCAACATTATTTCTAATCTAAGGGTGGAACTCAAAGCTGCACCTTATAATCATACCCCTAGGCCAGAATTTGAGAAATTTATGAATCAAGACCAATGGGAGGAGAATACATTATAGGAAGAAAAAGAGTAGATTATATCTACAGATACCCTCCACACTCCACTACCTCAAGATAAACAAGTAAAAAGGCCAAGATAAGAAAATTCATCTCGAGGATGTACAGAAATAAGTGCTCAAGAATTCATTATTCAGCAAAAGAAGAAGAAGACACAACTCAAATATGCTACCTTTCAAAATGAGGAAGAGAAATAGACTATTGTTATGAGTGTTTTACAGTTTTCCACAGGGTCAGAAGAACACCTCCCTAACACCCCATCCTCTTTGGCCTCACAAAATCCTTCAAACAAATCACAATCAACAGAATTGGGTGAACTTGATGATCCCAATATCTTCAACAATTTCTTGCAAATTAAGCAGAAAAATGAAACATTAAAGGCTAGCACCTGTTCTCAATTTTGGAAGCAAACTTCTACCTCCCAACACAGGTTATTAACAACATTTTATAGTGAAAAAGGAAGAGTGGAAATGGCATTCTTACAGGCTCAAGTACCACCTCCAAAAACTTCTGCAGATTATAAGAAGACTATCTTTTCATTTGATGCCAAGCTTATACATCCCATTGATCAAATGAATATGCATAGACAGTTTGGAGAAATTATTTTCTCCACCATGACAAATACTTCTATTGAACTATCAAAGTTAAGGACATCTCTAGAAAATATCCACACAATTAAAATTGGAGAAAATTTCTTTATTAGCCAAAGACACCAGAATCAAAACATTAGAAGATTTAGTGATCAAACTGGAATATGATCCTAGTAATGTCAAGGCAATGGAGGAGATAATGAAGAAAAAGAATGTAGACATAGCAGCACTTAGGAAACAGCTGAAATTGTCTTCTACAAAAGATCCATTGATAAAAGACATTGAATAAAGTGAACAATATAAAGAAGACATGCTCAAATTGATGATTGAGAAAAATATACAGATGAAGGAGACGGAAGAACAAATTGAGAAACTCCTCAAGGAAAAATAAGAGGTTGCATAATTAATTACAGCTCCAGTGACAGACATACCAATCACAATTGCAGACAAAAAAGGAGATTCCACATCAACACTTGATGATTTAAATAAGGTTGTGCAGGACTTATCTCTTCAGAGACAAGAAAATGATAGGCTTCAGCAAAAGATCAAGCATATAGAAGCACAAAATATAAAAAACGATTCTCTTTTGGTTTTTGGTGGAAGAGATGCAAAAATATCACCAATTAGCCAAGAATATTAACCAATTTGAAAAGCAGTCACTAATGGATCACACCTTGGCCCAAGCCCAGAAAGGATTTGGATGGATATAAATCATGCCATAATTAAGGTTTTGCCATCTATCCAGGTTATATTTGAGCAAAAAGAGTTAATCAACAGATGTAGAACAACTAATGAACAGGTCAAAGCAGCATCGGGACAAAAGCCAACAGAGGCTACTTCCATGATCAAAATATTGAATTCAAAGACTAGGTTAGAGTTGGAGCAAATTCAGATTGCAGATAGAACATAGACCATTCTGGAGATCAAAAAGGTATTATAGAAAAGAAATTTAATGACCCAATTGGACACTAAGTCTCAAGCTCTGGAAATTGTTATCCAAAGATTTCATATTAAATTCAATTTGTTGAATCAAAGAGGACTATCGGGGATAGTAGCACCAAATGACAGGTTAATGAGCTTGGAATATTACTGTGAAACAATTTACACCATTGCAATAGATACATCAAATTTTGCAGGTATTAAGGGACATGTCACATAGAAAGTATTATTGAAGCATTAGAGTTTGATTTAGCTATCAAACATGAAATCAAGCATATCTTCATCAACAAGACAACTTTCAAGAAGTATATTGAAGTAGATGAAGTCTATAGAAAGCTAATAAATGTTCTATATTGAATGACGAAAGGTGGGATGAGTTATGTGATACCATTGAGTAAAAAAGTTTTACCTCCAATAGACAGACAACAAGACAATATTTTGGGGCCTAGTCATCAACGATTTCCTTGAAGATAATGTGAGCAAATTCAACAATTTAAGCACATCTACATTTTTGTACTATTTTGTAATTAGTTAGATGTTTCAAGAACCTTATATTTTTGTATAAATAAGAATTGATTCAATGTATTAAGGGTTGAACCCTTGCATGAGTTTTTCTAAAGCAGAATTTTATCAGACTAAAATTACTTCACATTAATGAAATGATTTTGGATTTTCTTCAAACAACTTGTTACTTTGTGAGTTGTCTTAATGTTTTCACTTCATTTTTGTTATTCTACATGTATTTAAGATTTATAAAGATAATTGGGTAAGAGAAAACTAAATACCAATTTATCTTAAAGCCCCCTGAAGTTATCATCTATTTTAGGGAGTAGTTTATTCGACTATTTGTCTTTATAAGCTCCTCTACATTCATAAATTGTCAACCATCTTCATAAGGTTAAATACATTTTATTGGGTTGTAAACATTGTTTACTTGCATGATTTCTTATGATTAACTAAAAATGCAGTCTGAATATTTAGGAAATCATAGCCTCTTAAAATTATGCCTTTCCATACACTTTAAATCAAATTAATGTTCAGAGGTTAAGAATCAGCCCTTTCATAATATGCAGTACTAATAAGGTTTAAGCACCTACCTTAAACCTACTCATAACATTGGTCATCCAAAAAAACTTAAAACAACCAAAACATTTTAGATGCTATGGCATAATTAATTAACTTGGAAGTGTCTCATAGGACAACATCCACAATGATCTTATCTAAAGGATGGTTCTTTTGATGCCATTTCTTGGGAGTCTTCAAAGCTTCATGTTGTGCATATATTGTCTCTTCCTAGTTGGTAGTTGTTTCCTCATTTGATTATGTTAGCTCTGTATTCTTTCCTTTTGCATGAATAGCCGACAAATATGCCTTCATTTAAGTGAGAGTCAAATTTTCCAGTTTTCAGGTCTTCCCTTTTAATGAAGCATTTTCTTACCAAAACTCGGAAATGTTTGATATTTGTTGGTCTTACTCTACATGATTCATATGGAGTATTGGAATAATTTCTCCTATGTAATCCTATGTTCAAAATGTAAAAAGTTGTATCAACTACCTAAACCCAAAATTTGTTATCCAATTTTGAATCATTCATCATTGTTCTAGCCATTTCTTCTACAATTATATTCTTCCTTTTGACAAATCCCTTTTGTTGTGGTGTCCTGGCTATTGAGAAATTCCTTTTTATTCCATGTTCTTCACAGAAATGTTGAAATGCTTAGGTTGTGAATTCTCCACCGTTATCCAATCTCAAACATTTGATCTTTAAATCAGTGTCATTTTCAACCATTTCCTTGAAGAATCTAAAACATTCAAATGCTTCAGACTTTTTCTTCAAAAAGATAATTGTTGTCATCATGGTATAATCATCAATTATTAACATGAAATGCAATTCACCATCTAGTCCTTTAGTTTGCATTGGTCAACATAGATCAATGTGTATCAATTCCAATGGTTTTAACGTGGAATATTATTTCATCTTGAATTCAACTCTTGTTTGTTTTCCATGCGTGCAATGTTTACATATAGCACTGATTGGTTTCGAAATCAACGAAATTTCCCTCATGGCTTCCTTTTTACTAATTCTGACAAGGTTGTAAAAGTCTATATGTCCCATCTAGCTATGTGAAAGCCAATTATTGTCTTCTTTGGCAAGAAACAAATTTTAACAGTCTCATCCAAACTGTATATGTTGTTTGGAGTCCTAGTTGTACTAGCCACTAGTTAACCATATTTCTCTCTTCTTATTTCACATTTTTTTAGACAAAAAGAAAAGTATGTACTTGATCACACATTGGACTTACACTGAACAAACTGTGATTCATATTTTTAATGAGAAGCACTTCCTTTATTGTAGCATCCTTGCTTCCAAGCTTGATTGCGCTTGTCCCTATAACATTTGCAGATTCGACATTTCCAAAAGACATTGTTTAATCCTTTCCTTCTTTTAGAGATATGAATTTATTCCTCTCTCCAGTCATTTGTGTTGAGAATCCACTGTCAATATACCACACATTCTTCTTACTTTGAGCTTTTAGAGCAAGAGCACATGTTTCAATTTTCCTTCTCCAGACTTGAGCATTTTGATTGTCTTGTGATTCCCTTAGGGGGACGATTAACCTGAAATCTTTAGCCAAATGTCCAAAGTTGTTTCATTTATATCATTCTACCTCATTGCTTAAATAACCAAACCTATTGTAATTTTGCATGTAATCCTCTTGCAAGTTTATGGGCTAATCATTCCTAAAAGACCATCCAAAATTGCTTATGTTCCTACCATAGGCCTAACAATTTATAGCTTTATGTCCAAAATTTCCACATGAATAACACAAACCAAGAAATATATTTTGATACCTTAGAGGGGGATACCTTCTTCATGAAATTTTTCTTCATGGTCCTTCTTATTGATGTTGAATTTTTTGTTTTGTTGGGAATCCTCCCTTTTTCTCAATAAACCCTCTGACCATTGTTGCATAAGTTTTCTATCCATCACTCTTTTTTGTTGTGGAAGAGTTTGAGCATTTTATAAATGTTTCCTTGTAGCCCAATCTCGTCTTGTCATTATGAGACTTTTGGTTGTTGATGAGCTCATCTAATGCTTTGGAGATATTTGCAAAATTTTACTGAACATTTCTTATTTTCTTTGCTTCCTTTCGTAAATAGATTATCTTTGCTTCTAAATCTTCCTTTGCCTTGTTGCTTTCTTCAAATTATCTTATGAGAGAATCTTCATTTTTTTTGGCTTTTTCAAATTATACTTTAAGGTTGATAATGGATTCCTCTAATTCTTAATTTTTTTAATGAGGCTTCTGGCATGTTCTTTTTCTATCTTCAATTTGGCTTCGAGAGATTTGAAATTTTATTTTTTAACCTTAATATCCTTTATTACTCTAACCATTTCGTTTTCAAATTGAATCTCATCCATCTCTTCTTCTTCATCTTTGGGGGCTTCCTTCATGTTGTCCCTAGCCATGAATAATACTATTCTTGTATCATTTTCTTCGTCACTATCACTTTCTTCTTTAAATGAGGAGTTGACTTCTTTAGAGAAAAAGGTTTTCTTAAAGCCTTTCTTTTTACCTTACTTGTTGAATATTCTTTGACCTTTCTTCCCTTAACTAGATGCTTCTTCATCCTTATGAGGAAATTTAACTGCAAAGTGACCAATCTCACCACAATTGAAACATATTAGTTGAAGTTTACTTTTGAACTTACATGTTCCTCTGTTCAACTTTCTCACAAAGTTAGAAATTTCTTCATTTGAGTATTCTTCTTCTTTGTAGCAACTAGAGCAAGGTTTTGATTCTTGTTTGTCTTTCTCTGTCTTCTTGAATGTTGTGAATGTTGCTTCTCAGTTGGATGGACCATCTTGTTATTTCCTCATTTCATATGTTGTAAGTATTCCATGTAGCTGGTCCTTAGAACTTTTTAGACAACTTATTTGTTCAACATTTTTTCTCCCAATGCTTCTATAATATTGACTAATTCATGAACATGGAGGAAGAAGGTCGAAATTTTCTCCTCTACAGTCAATCTTAGCTACTCAAATTGTCCTCGGTAGGTCTGGAGCTTGGCCTCCTTTAATGTTTTGTTTCCTTCATTTGTATTTTGAATCTTGTCCCAAATTCCTTTCACTGATTTACAATGCATTATTTTGACATATATGGAATATGTCATACCAGACATAAGTGCATTCATTTCTTTAGCATTGCCTTCATAAAAGATTTGTTTGTCATCATCGGAAGGATAAGTTACATGTTGCTTGTATTAATTCAATAAAACATTCCAAACATTAAACCCTTGAGCTTGAAGATATATCCTCATATTTCCAGTCCAAAAGGCATAGTTGTTTCCATTAATTACAACAATTCCCAACTTATTCCATTCCATGATCTCCTTCCAGTTGTTAAACTGCTATTGAAGGAATCTTCTCTTATGCCAATGGTTGGAAACACTAAGATAGGAGGTGAATCAATAATTCTTAGAAATTAGTAACTTATTAATCTTTTCAGAGCATTAGTTAATCTTCAATAGTTATTTAAAACCATAAATAAACAGTACAAAGTGAACATAAATATTTTTAGGTGGAAAACCTCCTTCGAGTCAAAAACCATTGGACACTTTTCTAATAAGTTATTTTAATCTTCAGATCCAACTGAAAAGAAAGCCCCAACTACTTATAACTCTAGAAAAGCATTCATTCTCCAACTCCCACTGGAAGGATGCCCTAATGCCCTAGTTTATATATAGTCATTTGAAAGGATGCTTCAACACCCTAGTAAGCTCCAACTTTCCCTAGCACCACTTTAACATGCTGAAGTGTTTTAAGGCTCCCACCTAAAGGTGATTTCAACCATCTCCTAGCACCACCATACCACCCTAAAAATGATAACAAATTTAATACAATATTGTTGACTCTTATACCAGGGATATTGGTCCACTTACAATGAAATACAATGACTTTACTTCAACTAACCAAAACCCTAAGACCTAAACCCTTGTCCCAATGACAGACACTAAGACCAAATGACTACTATAATTCCCTATACAATAATGCCTTTCCAAAATTTTCACAAGACTCTGAATTTATATACCACAACTACACAATGAAAATGTCTCTGAAGTGAGGATGTTGTTGATGATGAAACCTTGAGTGATTTTCGGCCTTTACTGTTGTAGAGAATGATGAAATTATTTTGCTCTTAATAATATTGTTTTTTCCTTGCAAATGCTTGATTTAAAGTGATACTTAATAACATTTGGAAGAAACCCTTATTATTTCATATGTCTCTAAACCATCATCTTAAGGTGACAAAGATACACCAATGTGTAATTTTTTAAAGTGAATGTGAAACTCTTAGAGAATCTCAAATGAAGATCTTGTTGCTCTCAATCATTAGTAACTTGGAAATCCTTACTATTAAATGTGAAGTGATAGTCCTTTGTCCTTGCTATAAAAATAAATGCCAACAAACTATTGACTATGAAGTCAATGATCATTCAGAATATGCTCGTTGTTGAAATTGATACAACTAATGTTATCCTAATTCTCACTTTTGGAGTCTACTTATAATTATTGGAACCTTTCTCAAAGTTATAGTTTGATGTGTCTAGAAGAAAAGTTCAACATCATAACTCTTAAACTACTTTAGGCTACACAAACTCACACACACATATATCTTCAGAATTATTCATACTATGACAATCTAGGTCTCAACAAACTTTTTTTCAAGATTTCCAAATATTAGTGCCTTTCAGAGACATCTTAACTTTAGTGATAATGTCTTCTTGAATCTCAGGCTTCCAAAAATCAATGACAATCAAATAGTATTTGTTGTCTTTCACAATAGATATCTGTGCCTTATCTGAATCTCAAAGACAAACAATTATTGTTTGGGGAATTGAGCTTTATCATTATGTTATGCCCTTATTCTTAAGTCTGAAGAAGGTTTAGAAGAAAGGCCACATAAAAAATCCTTTGTGGAGATAGTACACCTTTCTGTAGAACATTGATTCTCGCTTGTGCAAGAACTGACACCCTTCTTTAGTGGTTGTAGGAGCCAATCTGATCAAGTGCTCAAAATTATGCTCAAATACCAAAGTTTTCAGAATGGTGTGGAACCTGAAAAAACCGTGTAGTTCTCGTCACATTGAATCTGGTGCAACTCGTTTCGCTCAAGACAGACACATATGGCTTCATAAACGTGTTCTGTTCACTTTGGAAAATAGTAAAATTTTAGAAAAAAGGGGACAACCCAGTCATCAGTTTGTACTGCTGACTGGGCTGCCCAGTTGGTGCTGACTATGCAGCTGAGGTGGCACCGTAATCTCATCAGTGAATGGTTGAGTTCCATGTAGCACGTTCATATAGGCATGAGTTGGCAAGATGCTATTGGTTGAAGGCTATACATGTGGACTAATGAGAGGGTGACACATGAAAAACTCAAAAAATGCCACGTGCCCTCTCAAAGGTCGAATAAAATTTTATGTAGGGAGGTCGAGGTTGAATCCATGACCTCACCCAAAACAACACCAAGCTTTACTGCCACACTCATAGGATGGTTCTTAACTAACATATCGCAAGCGAGTCGACGTTAAAGAATCAGGCCCAGAAAAAATCAGGGTTGCGATGTGATGATCACAATCACACATCGTGGAAGGGAGCTGTTACAAAATTGGCCCTCATAGGATTAGGTTTTGATTGCGATTTGAAAATCGCATATCGCACAGATTAAAGCCCCGTTACATGTATTACCTTAGCTCTGTCGATTGCAATATATTCCATATGTGATTAAAGTTATATTACAGTTGATAGTTCGTCAGGTTCATTGCTTATCATAATCACACATTTCCCATGCTGCGCTCACAAACCATAAGACCCATCGATTCCCACCGATTACGATTTATGATGGGGTTGTCGGTGCCAATAGTTTATGACTCGAACCGTCGGCTTAACCACCGAACCTAACCACCTTGCATATGACCACTCAGACTTAATAGCATGATCCAGGTGGATGTTGGTGGCTACCCACCTATCCCACTTGGACACCACAACTGTCTCTTTCAGTTGTTCAGTTTCCTTAATTGTAGCGCAATTTACTATTTTTAGCAGTTTTTCGGGTCCTGAAGTTCTAGAGCCCTTTTGAGGCTCTAAATGGCGTTTTCTTGGAAATATGGGAGAAACATGAGTCCATGGACCTATGTTTCTCTTTCAAAATTTTCAGTTCTCAGATAGATCTTTCTGACGAGCTATTGTGTGCGTCAAACGGAGATCGTATGCAAAAGTTACGACCTCTGAAGTTGTCGTACAAATTTACCCAAAACGGGGCCCATAATATAGTGTTTCATCTCCTAGGGTTTGGTTTTTGGATGTTTAGGGTTTTCCATTATTTCTCAATAATAAATAGCCTTCGAGCCTCATTGTAACATAGTTCAGAGGCATGTAGATGCCACATCTCTTCTCAGAGATAAGCTACCATCGCCTTAGCTGGTTTATTTCCATTTTTGTTTGTAAGCATATTTCAGTATTTTACATTAATGAAATGAAGTATTATTTTCACTGCATCTCTATGTTTATGGTTATCTCTGTAATTTGTTGCGTTCTTGTTTCAATCCAGATCACTGCGAGATAGACAGATTCATTGGCGAGGAAGTTGGCGGGACCACCAATTTCGGCGGAACTGTGAAAATTAACTCCAGATAATGAATTTAACTGGCAGTAATCTCAGATTTGGAGGAAATTATGGAAAGACTGGCAGAAGTCATAAATAAGGTAGTTTTCGACCAAATGAGGAGGAAAAATACGCTAGGGGACCATTTTTTAGTATCTTAGACTCATTGGAGTAGGGTTTTGAAGCATTTGAGCATTGAAAACACATCCTTTTACACTTTTAAGCATAATAGAGAGGCCCAAGCCATTGGAAATTGGACCAAGGAGACGTATCCCAGGAGGGTTGAACTCCTTTATCATGTTCCTGTTGTAATGTGTTTTTGATAATGTTCTGTACATGTTTACGGTTTTTTTCAATCTCTTATTTATGTTAAATTTCTCATAAAATTAACATAAAAACTCATCATTTCACTTGCAAAAATTCATGAATCCTTAAGCACAATGAAAGCATTTTGTTTCTAATATGAGGAGGATATTAGCACAACAATCTAATATTCTAAATCAGATCATTTTGGTATCATAGATCTAGGTTTGCTTTGTGAAAGAAGGATTTAACTGTTTGCAAGTTTATGTAATTCTTACAAGGTTAAAACTCAAAACAGGAGAAGGGAAGTTGGTTGGAAGCCCTGAAGTTGGGTCAAGGGGAAGGAGAGCAAGTTTACCACAATCTCCAACACCATTTTAGCCTCGAGTTGTAGTTGAGACTCCAGAGATCATGTCTCATGAAGGAGAACCTACAAACATGACAGAAGATGAGAAGACCTTCAAAAAGGATTTCTTTGATATGACAGAGATGGTAAAGGTCCTCTATGAAGAGACAAATACTAGGTTGCAAGGGGAAAGTTCCAAACCTCCCAAAGGAGAAGGCTCTTTAGGAGGAGGTAATGGAAATAGAGACAAACCTCCACCCTCTCCGCCATCTTCTGCATCTTCTTCCTCACAAGCATATTCACCCTCTTCCACTAACACAACCCTTACTCATACTCATCATCGTACTTCAAAAGGAACTGGTAAATTGCCTTTTTTAAAACTTGATGTTAAATTTGAGATGCCCATGTATAATGTTGAAGTGAATGCAGAGAAGCTTGATAATTGGATTCATTAGTTGGAGGTCTATTTCAAGATTCAAAACCTTCAAGAGGGTGACATAAAGATTCAGTTAGCTTCCTTGAGAATGGAGGGTGCAGCACTAGTATGGTGGAAATCAAAGACACAAGAGGAGACTAAAAAACACGGTAAGATCTCAATTTCTTGGAATGATTTCACTGCTCCAATCAAAAGACAATTATACCCTCTAGCTTATATGCATAAAGCCATCATGAATTCGCAAAACTTTAGATAGCTTAAAGGTAAAAATGTGTAAGATTACACCCAAGAACTCAAAAAAAGGTCTTTGATGTTAGGTGTAGATTTGCAATCACAAGACACACTATTGAAGTACATAGGGGCTTTACACAGTTGTTGGTCTGATTTATAATATTAGTTTGTAGTGTTAATATCTTCCTCATATTATAAATAAAATGCTTCCATTGTGCTTAAGGATTCATCAATTTTTGCAAGTGAAAATAAGAGTTTTTATGTTAATTTTATGAGCAATTTAACATAAACCAGAAACTGAACAACAACATAAACATGTACACAAAATCCTCCAAAATAGATTACAACAAGCACACGATAAAGGAATTCACCCCTCCTGGGATATATCTCCTTGGTCCAACTTCCAATGGCTTGGGCCTCTCTATTATGCTCAAAAGTGTAAAAATATGTGTTTACAATGCTCAAATGTTTCTGAAACCTGCTCTAATGAGTTCATCATCCTAAAAAATGGCTATCTAGCCTCTTTTTTGCATCCAATTTGGTGGAAAACTGAAGAAGTTATGACTTCTCCTAGTTCTCCCACTATTTGTTCCACAAATTGCTCCAAATCTGACAGAAACCCACATTTTCGCTCTAAAATCCGGTAACTGAGCGAAAATTTCATCGCGCAGTTGGCCATAACCTATCGGCTAAGTCTTATCACAAATTGCAATCGGCGAGTGTTGCAGGCTTATATTCTATGAATAAAAAGGGTGATTTGTGATTACGATATTGGCGGACCCAATGGCACTATAAAATGGAACCGATAGATATATCACATTCGGGAACTTATCGCAATCAACGGAGTACCAACGGTCGTAAATATACAGGACTTTCCCTATTGCGATATGTGATTGTGATATCACATCGCAAACTAAACTCATTAGGGGGTGATTACTGTAATTGTCCTCCCCTCTCTAATCTGCCATTGCGATTTACCGCATCATATCCTTTCTCTACTCAGGGGTTGATTATGTATCACCTCTTTGCCTGTGATTGCGATTTGCGATATCGCATCGCAGTCCGAACTTGTCGAGGCTGATTCTGTAATGCCTTTCCACCTACGACTTGAAATTGGTGATATTTGAGGGCAAATGGCATCCTACCACTTGGTGCCTCCTCATTCGCTCAAGGAACCTGCCACATCATCCAATCCTGCCATGTAGAGAAGTCAAACTTGAACTTTGACTTGCTCTAACTTTTGTATACGAGATTGGATTTGAGTGTCGTTCATACCGTTGGATTCATAATGACAAGCTCTTCGATCTGAAGCTAAGTTTAACAAAATTTTAACACTTTGATTTTTGAACATAATTTTGAGCACTTGATCACTCCTACCCACTGGAAGTCTTTTGAACCCAAAAAGATCACTTTCAATTGACTAGAAGGTGAGGGTACAATTCCCTCACCTTTTCAACCACTGTCCATTTGGAATTTGAATGATTTTTACCCTTGATCCTCAGTCGAAGATAATCATACTTCCCCTTTTTTGTCCTTGTTATTCTGTCAAGTATGTTGTCTTGTTGAATCTCATCAAGAAATTATGGAGAAAAATCTTCAATTGATGGAATCTCTACACTTTCTCCTTGATCTTCAATCAAAGGAGTCCCATACAACCTTAAATTCTCAACAATAACAATGGAGTAAATTTTCATATATGAAGGCAAATCAAGCTTGAAAGCATTATTACCAATCTTTTCCAGAATTTAAATGCACCCTAATGGATTTGTTTCAACTTTTTACCTTCACCTTGAAGCCTTTCATTGCTAGTGTAAATCCAAACTTCATCACCTACTTGAAACTGATGATCCACACAATTTTTATCATGCCTTGCCTTATACTTGCCTTGACTCTTTTCTAGTTGTTCTTGAACTGTTTGGTGAATCAACTGAATTTGCTCAAAGAATTTCTTTTCTCTGTCTATGTTGCTATGTCCATCTACAACTATATCTTTCTCAAAGATGAAATCCAAAGGTGATTTAGGAAAATTACCAAGACATGCCTCAAAAGGTGAAGTTAGAGTAGAAGAGTGCTTTGCTCGGTTGTAAGCGTGATGAATATAATGCAACTGTTCATCCCACAACTTAGGATGTTTGTTGTAATATCCTCTTAGCAAATGAATAATTGTCTTGTTAACCGCTTCAGTTTGACCATTTGTTTGCAGATGGGAGGCTGTACTTTTTTTCAACTTGGTTTCCATGAACTTCCATAAATTTGACCAAAAATTCCCAACAATCGGGAATCACAATCACTTATAATAGAAGTAGGTAATCCAAAATGAACCCATACGTAATGAAAGAAAATTTGAGTTGTTTGTTCAACTGTAATTTGTTTTTTACAAGGCATTAATATGCACATCTTTCTAAACTTATCCACAACTACGTACAAATAATCATGACCTTTTCTTGATAAAGGAAGACCACCTACAAATCATAGAAACACTCTCCCATGGAAGTGGACGAACTAGAAGTGGTGTGTACAATCATAGTTTGGTATTACTAGGCTTATTGACTGCACACAGTGAACAACCTCTGATAAAACATGACACACTTTCAAGCATACAAGGGCAGTAAAAATAGCTCTGAAGATTTGCCAATGTTTTACTTATACTGAAATGTCCAACAATAAGAGAAGTGTATGCTTCCCTTGTGACATGTATTCTCTCTCCTTGTGGAACACAAAGTTTTCCCAAATGATACAACATATTAGACGATCTCGTGATGGAGGGAAGGGCACTCTGCACTGCAGCTCCAAAGGGCCTAGGGTAACAGGCACCGACCTATTGTTGTCACTATCTTCTCGTTATCCTCCTGTTGTGTGAACTCACCCTGATGGCTTGCAGGTTGGCACCATTCCCCTTCTCTGGCCATTACCTGCATCCCCGATTCCGTTTGCAGCTGTCGGAATGGATTTGGACGTTGTCAACAATTTCGCTGACCCAAATCCCTACGAGTCAATATGGATGCACCAACATGTTTGTGGTAGGTCCTGACCCCCATTTCTCACTTCCCCTCTCATGGACTAAAATTTCATTTGTTGCTAAACCTCCTGGAACATCCATGCCCTACCTGCTGAAAGTTGTTGCACTCAATGCCTCACCTGGGCTTAACTTCCCTCCATTATCACCCGCTAATATCAACCTTTTAACTATCTACATCGCTCCCTCCCCTACATTTTAATCCCTTCCATATGTGAATCCCCAACATCCTACATCATTTGGCATCCCCACAACTTTCGGGCTATCTCAATCTAGGCTATCCTCTCCCCATTTCTCCACTCCGGAGAGCATTCCTAACCCTAACCCTACCAACCTTTCGTGCAACTTCCCTATCCCATTAGGCTACTTCAACATCCCGGTCGCCAACCATAGGAACGCCTCCCTCTCTCCACGGGTGGTTCTACAAGGTAGACAGGACCACCCGACAGCTCCACAGACTAGTAAGGCCAAGAAGGGAAAGTGCGTCAAGGCCACAGGCAAGGACATCAATCTCAGACTCAAGGAAGACATCACTGTGGGCAAGGTGGTGGATACTGCAAATAGGGTTCTTATGGGGCATGTGAGGGGACGAACCTACTCGGCTAATAGGCTTTGCCTGGGACACCCTCCTCAAAGAAATTTTGTCGATGACCATTCTAACTCGCGGTTGGTTCACCATCAATTTTCACGGGGAAGAATACACTGACTAGATTCTTTCTCACTACTGGCATATTTAATTGGCCCCGGTGCTACTAAAATGATGGAGCCCCCTTTTTGATCTAGAAAGGGATCAACTGGGTTCAGGTCTGATATGGATTCGTCTTCCAGGGCTACCTCTACATTTCTGGTCGGAGGATGTCTTTATTTGCATCAGAAATGCATTGGGCACATATATGGATCATGATAAGACTTACGAATCATCTGGAAATAAATCCATGGCCCGCATTCTGGTTCACCTAGACAACAGAGAAGGTTTGGATGAAAAGATCACTCTGCACTGGAGGCATTTCACCTGCAAACAAATCCTAGACTATGAGGGGGTACCCTTCAGGTGTAGAAGGTTTCATAAGGCCAGGCACCTGTATAAGGAGTGCCCACTCATTTCCTCAATCGCCTCTTCATCAGTGAAAGTCATTAATCAACTACATACAAAATATCCTCAAATGGAAAAATAGCCTTCACGCTCTGCCAGTCCGACAGATATGGATGGGGACACTTCTCTGCCAACTTGCTCTGTCACACTGCAGCCTACATCCCCGCCCATGACAAGATCTTGGACTTCTGCGGCAGCTGATCTCTCCACAGGTGCTCCTCCTCCTCTATGCTCTTTTGTTTCTTTTGAATGCACTGTACAACAAATACATGTTGTCCACTTGATCTTCCTTCATCAGATTTTTCCACCACCCCACCCACTATTACCACAGTTGGCCCCATTATCCCATTTGATCCATCTACCTCTTCTCATTCACATTCCTATAATCTCCGCTCCCGGGTATCCATTCCACCTACCCCTGTTGGATTAGGTCTTTCCTCTCTTCCAGCTAAGAACAAACCCTCCCGTGGATGCCCTTCTGATATTTTGAGAGCAATCATGCTTATCGGGGTTAATGTGTCCCTAGGCAGACAATCTACCATTGATAAGGTTCTTAAAGCAAAGAACACCCTCATTCCAGACCTCCCATGAAGTGGTTTTCCTTCAATTGTAGAGGGTTAGCTAGCCCTGCCAAAAAACTAGCTCTCGAGAGGCTTTTGGATACAGATCCATCCAACATTGTATTTTCGCAAGAAACCCTAGGGAAGGCTAAGTAGATTACCCATATACTACACTCTATCTTTCCTGGTTGGTGCTTTCATGCCCTAGATGTCAATGGGAGATCTGGGGGTTTTGCATTGGGCATAAACACTCGTTCCATCAATCCTATTTTTGTCTGGGGAGGCCCTGGGTTTCTGGGAATGGACATTTTCTCCTTAGAGTTGGGCAGAAACCTTTGTACTATCAATTTCTACGCACCAAATTACAATAGGATGGAATTCTGGAACCATCTATTACAGCTCTCCCTGATTAATTCTAATAATATTATTTTGGGAGGTGACCTCAATTTCACAATTGGTCATAAAGAATCCTGGGGACATCATTCAGAGTTGGATCCTCTATTAAATCACATGGATCATTTAATGGAACATCATCACCTGGTTGACATCTCTATGAACAAAAAGCAACCGACTTTTCATAATAGGAGGATTGGTGGTGCGGCGCTAGGAAGGATATTGGACCGATTCCTCATCAAAGAGGACTTGCTTGGCACCCTCACAAATTTTCGTCAATGGGTTGAATTTGGGGGGATATATGATCACTCCCCCATTTATCTGGAACTCACTGGTCCATCCCAAAAGCCTAGAGCACCCTACAAGTTCAACTTGACCTGGTTACAAGACCTTGATTGTCATAAATTAGTTACTGAGTTTTGAAGAGATCATCCTCCTACACAAGGACGCAATCTGGCAGAAGGATTTGTCGGAATCTTATGGAACTTAAAAGTCTCTCCATTCAATGGGCCAAAGCAAAACGATCCAGAGATGACCAAACTCTCTGTGATATTTAACACCAAGTTGTCGATCTGATAGATGACCAGGATGGGGGATTCATCTCTGTTGAAGCAAAATCTACCCTCACCAATTTAGAGGCACAGAGATCCAAGATACTACAAGGATCGGAGGAGACACGGAGACTTAGAAGCAGAGCTATTTGGCTAAAGGCAGGGGAAGACAACACAAAATTATTCCACAATTATGCCAAGGGAAGGCAAGCCTATAACACCATCTGGAAAATTCCTACTGATCATGGATAGTATGCCCAAACATTTCATCAGCTGGCACACCTGGGAAATTCACATTTTCAGCAGCTCTTCAAAGCTCCCCCAGGAGCATCACTTGTTGAAATCATTTGAATTGTTGGTCATTTCCCTTGGTTTGTTGACCCATAAACATTTGATTACCTTAACAAACTAATATCCATGGGGAAATTGGAGAGCACCCTGAAATGGTTCAAGACGGATAAAAGCCTTGGCCCTGATGGATGGTTTGTCGAATTCTACTTAGCCTTTTTTGAGACTTTAGGCTTGGATCTACTCAAGGTCGTAGATGAATGCATAATTTCTAGGCGTATGTATGAAGCCATCAATACCACCTGTATTGCCCTCATACCAAAGGTGGATTCCCCTCAATCTTTCAATGATTTCCAGCCCATCTCCCTTTGCAACTGCCTATATAAGACTATAGCCAAAATCATCGCCAACCATATCAAACCCATTCTCTCAGACAACATATCTTCTGAACAATTTTCATTCATCCAGAATCGACAAATTCATGAGGCTATAGGAACTTATTAGGAAGCCCTCCACTCAATCAAACTGAATAACCTGAAAGGAGCCATTCTCAAAATAGACCTATCAAATGCCTTTGATTTTGTTAGATGGCTCTATATTAGGATGTTACTCACACATCTCGGCTTCCCTGTCTCTTTCATTCGATGGATTATGTGTTGCATCTCTATTGTCTCGTTTAGCATTCTTATCAATGGATTTGCATCCAATTTATTCCATGCTTGGAGGGGCCTCAGACAAGGATGTCCACTTTCCCCATTACTTTTCATGTTGGTCACGGAGGGATTAAGAAGGTTGATCTCACATGAGAAAAGAGTTGAGACATTACAGGGACTCAAAATCATTGATCAATGTATCCTTGCCCATCTTCTCTTGATTGATGATGTGCTTATCTTCCTCAATGGAGGCATTCATGACTTTAATACACTCTATGATGTAATGCAACTATTATGTTTGGCCACTGGGATGGAAACCAATAGACCAAAGTCCACCATCACCTTCTTGGCTTGCTCACCACAGGAAACTAGACATCCTTATCAGAAGTTTCCCTTCCAAAGCCTTCTACTCAATGATGGACTAAAATATTTGGGGTTCCACATTAAATCACATGGATACAAAATTGTTGACTGGACCTGGTTGGTGACTAAGGTGGAAAAAATGTTGATCAACTGGAACCATCGATTCTTATCCAAATCAGGGTGAATGGTGCTTATCAAATTTGTCCTAGAAGCCACTTCGGTATACTGGATGTCACTTTCCTGGATTCCACAAGGCATTCTTTTGAGAATACAAAAAAAATCTGCAATTTCCTCTGGAAGGGGCACAAGGAAGGGAAGCCATTTGCTTTGGTTAGATGGGGTCGCATTTCACTACCAAAAAAATGGTGAGGATGGGTCCTCAAAGTTCTTTCCTTTTCACATGCATTGGCTACCAAATTGGGATGGCTTCTCCTAAAATCCAAAAGTTTGTGGACGTAAGTGGTCATCAATAAATACATATGGCCCCAAAACTTCATGGAATGGGTTTGCCTACCAACCTGGAACAAGCAAGGAATACCAATCATATGGAAGGTTATATTACAAACCCTCCCTACCATCAGGAGTGGCCTAACCTCGTGAACAAATGATGGAACATAAGTCCACATTGGGATAGATCCATGAACAAAATGTCGCAACCTATATCGACTCCCTCCGGCACTGATAGCATTCCTAAACAACAAGGGTATTAACTCAATTTCACACATTGTGGATCAGCAGAATTCAATTATATTCCTACAAGCCTGGAAATCTGCAGTTACCGTTGGTATCCCAAATCAATGGATAGAGTATTGGGGGAACTATACAAATTTTTTATCTAAATCGCATGTTTGCATAACTGATGGCAACGATGGTCTCATATGGGCCCCTACAGCTCATGGAGTCTACTCTCCTAAAGAGGGATATCCCATTATTCATGTTGCACATAAACCCCCTATTCTAGAGGGATGGCGGAAAGCGATCTGGAAGCTCAAGGAACCACCCTGAATGCGGCTCCTCATGTGGAACATCATAATGAACAAGAATCCAACAGATATTAATCTGATGAAGAGATCATTCTTAGGTCCTTCTTTGTGTGTAATTTTCCAACAGGAGGAGGAATCGAATGATCACCTCTTCCTGGCCTGCTCAACCACTCATCACATCTGGTAGCAAGTCCTTTCCTCGTTGAACATGTCACAGCGTTGGGATGGTCACAACATCAAGGAGGCCTGGAGCAATTGGTGGATAGATTTCCCCAACATGAAGAATCGCAACCTCCCACTGATTATATGTTGGCATATCTAGTTAAGTAGGAACAAAATCATTTTTGACAATTTTCATATTTGGTGGTCGTTGATTATCTCTAGGATCTGTAACAGTTTCACTTAAATCCCTGAAGATGAACAACCCACTCTTGCTCACTCTATCACACCCGAAGTTATTGACCACGACCATCCATGGACTTATTTCGATAGCTCTTCCCAAGACCAAGGGTGTGGGGGACGTATCCTACTATACCTATCCGAAAATCACTCCTTCTGAATCCGGATGGGGCTTGGTGTTGGCACTAAAAACTTTGTCGAGCTCATCGCACTCCACCATTTATTATACTTTGCATTGTATCATAACTGTAAACACATTAAAATCTTTGTATATTCAAATATTGTCATCAATTGGTTCAATTGCATATCTTCTTGTCATGCACATTCTCTTAGGAACATTTTGGATAATGCATTGCATTCAAAATCACAATTTGAATAGATTACATGTATCCACATTTACAGGGAGTGCAACCAGGTTGCGTATCAGCTTTCAAAGGAGGCAGTGCATCAACCTAGGGGTGAATGGTTGATCCAGGAACAGAGCGAGGAATATATCTTCCAATTTTATCACAGGCCATATATAGACTGGATAGAGAGAGGGCTAACAAGCCCTAATTACATAGTTTTTATGATCCTTAACATATATCTGAAATTTTGCGAAGCAATTCTGAAATTTTTGTATAAATATTTACTGAACTTTGAAGGTATACCCTTAGTGGGTACTTATGTACATACATATATATTTTGATGGCTACGGCCACACATACAACATATGCCACTGGCATCTACAACATGTAATTTTCCATTTATAATAGACAATTATGATTTTTCCAACAACAACAACAAAAGATACAATAGATTATCATGTACATGGTAGTCTAATTCCTTAACTTGGTGGCCTTGACTCAAGTTTGAATATACATCTTGAAAGTCAGAATCATGTGCGTATTGTTCAACATAACTTTCAGGCAAAATATAATGATTCTTAAGTAAAATGTCCACATTAACAACCGATCTAGAAAGCATATCAGAAACTCTGCTATAAATACCTTTCTTGTACCTGATTACCAAGTGGAATTGTTGCAAGAATCCCATCCAACGAAAGTGCCTTGATTGTTTCAATTTTGTTTGAGATTGCAGATATTGCAAAGGTTTATGATCGGTGTGAATAATGGTTTCTTTTCCCATTAAGTAATGCTTCCATTTCTTCACACTTTGCACCAATGCGTAAATCTCTTCATCATATGTAGGATAGTTAATAGAAGCACCATTAAAAATATCAGAATGAAATGAAATGGGCTTACCATGTTGTAAAAGAACTGCACCCATGGCACAATCACTTGCATCTGTTTGTATTTCAAATGGTTGTTTCAAATACGGTAATGTGAAAACTGGGGCTGAACTGATCTTTTGTTTTAAAGTATCGAATGCTTTTTGTTGTTTGCCTCCCCACTGGAAGACAACCTTCACGTTGGTCAAAGCATGTAGTGGAGCTGCTATGGAAGAGAAATTGGCAATGAACTTCCTCCAATACTGCGTTGCTCCCAGAAAAATCCTTACTTATGTGACTGATTTGGGTATTGGACAATTCATAATGACCGAAACTTTAGAGGGGTCAATCTTCATCTCACCACCTCCAACTATATGGCCAAATACACTAAGGAAGTTTTCCCGAACTCACATTAAGACATCTTCAGAAATAATTTTTCTTTTTTCAAGACATCCAACACTTTTCTCACATGCTTGACATGTTGTTCTCCTGATTTGTTGAATATCAAAAAATCATGTAAATATACAATTACAAACTCAGTAAGAAAGGCTCTTAAAACATCATCCATAACTCTCATGAATGTAGTTGGAGCGTTGCAAAGACCGAAGGGCATAACCAACCTCTCAAACAACCCCTATTTGGTTTTAAAAGTAGTCTTACAATATCCTCCTTAGCTATTATTACTTGATGATATCCACTTCTCAAATCTAATTTAGTGAAATATTTTGAATTCTTCAATTGATCTAGAAAATCATCTATTATGGGCAATGGGTATAAATTCTTTATGGTAATTTTATTCAAAGCTCGATAATCTACACATACGTGCTAGGTTCCATCTTTCTTGGGTACCAAAACAATTGGTGAACCACATGGCGAAGTAGAGGGATGAATTACACCTTTATATAACAATTCTTGGACTTGTTTCTTAATTTCTAAACTTTCCATAATTGACATTCGATACATACCGATATTTGGGAGTGGAGAGTCTTGCTGTAGTTGAATTTCATATTGAATTCCCCTTTTTGGTGGCAATCTCTTTGGTTCTTGAAACACATGTCCATATTGATTGACCACATCAACCAATTCGGATTTTAGCTTCATGTCACAGCCTGCAAAGGATTCACACTCTATGTCATTCTTTTGCTTGATCATAAGGAGCACGAGATTCTTGTTGGAAATGACAAGTCGCTTCATTTGCCCTGTGCTTTCTAAAGACAGATTAAGCTTTCTATGATGGGCTCTCACAATATACTCCACTCCGTCTCTGAAAAAATTATATTTGTTCTCAAATATATGGAAAACGACTTTCCGGTCATATATATACGAGCTTCCCAACACAATGCTAGAAATATCCCGCGACACTACATCTAATTCGACTTCATCAACGAAATTGGAAGTAATAGCAAACCTGAAAACACATTTCCTTGTGACCTGAAGATTTTCATCCTTGGTTATCCAACCCAACATATATGTTTTATGATGAGGCACAGTTTCTAGGTTCAACTTCTTAACCAAGTCTGTAGAAATTAAATTTGCTTGGGATCCACTGTCAAACAGCGTATCAATATGGTGTGTTTGGAAATAACTCTGATATGGAACAACTCAATTATGTTTTCTTCATTTGAAGCATTGTTGGATTTATTTGTTGCGCTGGGGCTTGCAACGACTTTTCCTTTAGTGACTGTGGTTGCAATCTTTGATTCATCACCTGAGTCGAAACCCAAGTCTTGTTGTACAAGAGTGTTTGTCTTATGTTTCCCTTTATTGTTAAATTTCTTAGGTATTAATTTAGGATGAAGCTTCCAGCAATGCGCTTCATCATGGCCCTCTTTGCAACAATTATTGCACATGGGTTTCTCCCCTTTTTCTTAACAAAAAAATAAATAAATAAATTTCTTTTTCTTTCCTTTAGATTTATTTCCTTTTTCACCACTCTGGAATGGCTTCTTCTTACCTTCTTCTTGTACATTTTTCCCTCTTGCTTCGAGGTGTGTAGCTTGAACACGAACCTCATCATTATTTGTGGGATTAAACATAAGAATGGTATGTCGAAGATAGCTATGAAAACCTCCTATGTATTTCAGCAAAGTATCTTATGATTGCAAGTCTACTCCTAGCATAAGAGCTCTTCTCCTAAACTCCTGAGTATACTCTTGCACATTTTGACCTTTTAACTGTTTGAAACTTTGCCAAATCATGATAGCTTTTTGCATATGAGCTAAAGGGTAGAATTGTCTTTTTATAACAGCAATGAAATCATATCAAGTAATAGATATCTTACCATGTTTTTTGATCTCGTCTTGAGTCCTTTCTTCCCACCAAGTGAGAGTTGTACCCTCCATTCTCAATGAGGCCAACTGAATTTTCATATCATCCTCTTGAAGGTTCTGAATCCTGCAATAGACCTTCAACTGAAAAATCCAATTATCAAGCTTCTCTACATTCACTTCACCATTATACATGGGAACCTTGAATTTAACATCCAGTTTTAGAAAAGGTGATTTACTAGTTCCTTTTGAAGAATGATGATGAGTATGAGTAAGGGTTGTATTAGTGGAAGAGTGTGAAGATGCTTGTGAAGAAGAAGATGAAGAAGATGGTGGAGGTTTGTCTCCATTCCCATTACCTCCTTTTCCATTACCTCCTCCTGAAGATCCTTCTCCTTTGGGAGGTTTGCAACCTGTTATTCCTCTCTTCGTAAAGGACCTTCACCATCTCTATCATATCAAAGAAAGCCTTTTTGAAGGTATTCTCATCTTTTGTCATGTTTGTAGGTTCTCCTTCATGAGACATGATATTTGGAGTCTCAAATGCAACTTGAGGCTGAACTGGTGTTGGAGATTATGGCAAACTTGCTCTTCTTCCCCTTGACCCCACTTCAGGGCTTCCAACGAGCTATTGTTCACCTCTTTTGAGTTTTAACCTTGTAAGCATGATATAAACTTGCAAACAATTAAATCCTTCTTTCACAAAGCAAAACCTAGTTCTCTAATATCAAATTGATCTGATTTAAAATATTAGTTTGCAGTGCTAAGATATTAAGATATTCCTCAGATTACAAACAAATTTCTTCCATTGTGCTTAAGGATTCATCAATTTTTGCAAGTGAAATGAAGAGTTTTTATGTTAATTTTATGAGCAATTTAACATAAACCAGAAACTCAACAACAACATAAACATGTACAGAACATCATCAAAAACAAATTACAACAAGCACATGATAAAGGATTTCACCCCTCCTAGGCTACATCTCCTTGTTGCAACTTCCAATGGCTTGGGCTTCTCTATTATGCTCAAATGTGTAAAAATATGTGTTTACAATGCTCAAATGCTTCTCAAACCTGTTCCAATGAGTTCAACATCCTCAAAAATGGCTATCTGGCCTCTTTTTTTCATCTAATTTGGCGGGAAACTGAAGAATTTATGACTTCTCCTAGTTCTTCCACTATTCGTTCCAGAAATTGCTCCAAATCCGACAAAAACCCACATTTTCGCTCCAAAATCCGCTAACCGAGCGAGAATTTCGTCACGCAGTGGGCCATAACCTGTCATCCAAGTCTTATCGTAAATTGAAATCGATGAGTATTGTGGGCTTATGGTCTATGAATAAAACGTGTGATTTGCGGTTGCAATATCGACAGACCTAACGACACTATAAAATGGAACCGCTAAATATATCGCATCCGGGAACTTATCGCAATCAGCAGAGTACCAGCCATTATAAATATGCGGGACTTTCCATGTTGCGATATCTGATTGCGTTATCGCATTGCAACCCGAACTCGCAGGGGGTCAATTATTGTAACTTTCCTCCCCTCGTCGATCTGCGATTGCAATTTATCGCATCGCATCCCTTCTCTGCTCGAGGGCTGATTTGGTATCACCTCCCTGCCTGCGATTGTGATTTGTGATATCGCATCGCAGCTCGAACTTTCTGAGGCCGATTCTATAACACCTTTCTGTCTGCGATTTTTGATTTGCAATATTCGGGGGTCAATGGCATCCTGCCACTTGGTGCCTCCTCATTCCCTGAAGAAACCTGCCACATCATCCAATCCTGCCATGTGGACAAGTCAAACTTGAACTTTGACTTGCTTTAACTTTTGCATACGAGCTCGTATTTGAGTGTCGTTCATACCGTTGGATTCAAAATGACGCACTCTTCGATATGAAGCTAAGTTTAACAAACTTCTAACACTTTGATTTTTTAGCATAATTTTGAGCACTTGATAAGTTACCTTAGGCATAATATCTTAATGTTTAATCCCAATAATCTAGATGATGTGTGTGTGCAAGCCACTCATCTTGAGGCAAGATAGAAAAACACTCTAGAAGTAGTAGTAAAAATCCATTTAAGGTTAAAGAGAAAGAAAAGGGTTTCAAGGGAAAGAAAAATGCATCAATTAAAAAGGAAGAAGAGAAAACAATATGTAAACATTTTTCCAGAGAGGGTCACGATGAAGCTCATTGTTGGAAGCTTCATCCCAAAATGAAACCAAAGAAATTCAACAACAAAGGAAAAGAAAAGATAGTTGTCGTCTTTTGAGAGGATTAGGGATCCGATTCGGGTGATGAAACTAAAATTACATCCATGGGGATAAAAGGAAAAGAATCCATTTCTAGCACTCGTATATCAAATTGCCACACTGGTACTCCAAATGAAGAAACAAGGATTGAATTATTTCATGTGAGGATAATCTCAAAACATACAAAAATCGACACAATTTTTGATAGTGGGTCCAAGCTAATTTAATATCTGATGACTTGAAACTTAATCTTGAAACCATTTTACATCCCAAGCCATATCCATTGGGTTGGATGTGCAAGGATAGAAACTTACAAGTTACAAGAAAATGTATTCTTCGGTTTGCAATCACAACAAACTTCATTGATGAAGTTGAATTAGATGTTGTACCGCTTGATATATCAAGAATTGTTTTGGGTAGTCCGTACCTATATGACAGAAAAGCTATCTTCCATAAACATGAAAAAATATCATTTATTCAAAGATGGAGTAGAATATATTGTGAGAGCTCATCACAAGAAACTAAATATTTCATTAGTTAAAGCAGGACAAATGAAAAGACTAGTGAATTCAAGCAGGAATTTAGTGCTTCTTATGATCAAACCCAATGTTGATATTGATTATGAAGCATTTGATGGTTGTAATTCAGAATTGAAAACTGATTTGGTTGATGTAGTTAACCATGATGATGAGTTGTTTCAGAAAGCAAAAGGATTTCCTTCCAAGAGGAGAATCCAACATGAAATACCACTGCAGCAAAAGTGTCTTCTTCCTAACATTGACATGCACATATTGTTAAGAATGGAAAGTGCAGAAATAACAAAACAAATGCAAGTATTGTTGAATAAAAGGATCATTTGACCTTCTCCTTTACCATGTGGTGTCCCTCTTGTTTTGATGCCCAAGAAGAATGGTAAGCATTTAATTGAATGGGATTCAAGAAGTGGTTTTCATCAAAGTAGAGTTGTTGAAGGAGTCATATGGAAGATGACATTCAAAAACAAGAAAGGTTTGTTTGAATGGATTGTTATGATTTTTGGTCTTTGCCATGCTCCTACTACTTTCATGCATATGAAGCAAGATGTATTGCAGCCATTTATAGACATGATAGTATACCTGGATGACATTTTCATTTTTAGAAAATTTCATTATGAACATGTCATGTATGAGATATAAATACTTGATGTCTTATGTCAAGAACATTTTTTATTGAAGATGTCAAAGTATATGTTGGATAAAACTTCTTTGATGTACTTGGGCCATGATATTGGAGAAGATGAGTTGAAGTTAGACTTCTCCAAGATTGATGCCATTACAGATTGGTCAATGCTCAAGATATTCCTTTGGATAAGAGGGTTTTTGGGAGCAGCCCAATGTTGGAGGAAATATTTTTTTAATTTTCTTCTATTGTAGCTCATTTTCATTCTTTGGCAGTTGTGCAAAAGGTCTTCCAGTGGGGAGGCAAACAACAAGAGGCATTTGATTCTTTAAGACAAAATATCAGTTCAGCCTTTATACTTGTTCTTCTAAACTTTAAAAAGTCATCTAAGTTTCAGGATGATGTATGTGACTATGCCATGGGCACAGTCTTTATGCAATATGGTAAGCCCATTTCATTTCATTCAGAAATTTTCAATGGTGAAGTGTTCAATTTGTAGTGACAAAGGCACTTCCATTGGCTGGGTTTTCTTCTATTATTCCACTCGGTCAAAAGGTATAAGAAAGGTATAAGCGACAAGTTTGTTGATGTACTTTCTAGGCCTATAGTTTTTATAACTACTTTCCTCGAGCATCATGTTGTTTTATATGAAAGTTATGTTCAGAAAAATACATACTTTTAAGATGTATATTCAAGCTTGAGTCAAAGGAATCAAGTAGAGGAATTTGTTTATCATTTGCATCATAATGTGTTGTATCATCCTGGTAAGAAGGATGTTGCTACTAATAGTAACATGGATAAAGCCAAAGATTTCATTGAATGACTTTGATTGGTACATCAAACAGTGCAAGATCAGCTTGAAAAGGGCAAAGGAAAGTACAAAGAAAGGCACAACACACATCGTGTAGATCACAAGTTCCAAATCAGTGATAAATGGATCAAGATTGAAAAGGTGAGGGAACTGTACCCTCACCTGTTAGACAATTGAAAGTGATCTTTTGGGGTCCAAAAGGCTTCCAGTGGGTAGGAATGATCAAGTGCTCAAAAATCAAAGTTGTCAGAATGGTGTGGAATTTGAACGACCATGTAGTTCTCATCATGTTGAATCTAGTGCAACTCTTTTTGTGTGAAATGGACACTGTATGGCTTCAAAAATGTGTTCTATTCACTTTGTCAAAAAGGTAAAATTTTGGAAAAAAAAGGGGACAACCCAGTCAACAGTCCGTACTGCTGACTAGGCTGCCCAGCTTCCGCTGACTGTGGAGTTGAGGTGGCATCGTAATCTCATTAGCAAATGGTTGAGTTCCATGTGACATGTTCATACAAGCATGAGTTGGTAGGATGCTATTGGTTGAAGGCTATACATGTGGACCAATGATAGGGTGACACGCGGCAAACCCAGAGCCTGCCACATGCCCTTTCAAAGGTCGAATAAAGTTTTATGTGGGGAGGTCAGGGTCGAACCCGCGACCTCACCCATAACAACAACCATATTTACCTCCATGTGATCCAAACTTAAACAGGAACACAACAACTTACATATATAATCATAAACATAGAGATGCAGCAAAAAAACACTTCATTTCATTAATAGAAAAATATTGAACTATGCTTACAAACATAATGGAAATAAGATATCTTGTGCAATGGTAGCTTATCTCTTAGAAGATATGTAACAACTACATGCCTATGAACTCAATTACAATGAGGCTCAAGGGCCTTTTTATTATTGAACAATAAGGGAAAACCCTAAAGAATCAAAACCCTAACCCAAGGAGATGTAACACCAAGAGTTTATGGGCACCGCTGGGGTTAGTTGGGCAGCCAACTTCCTGGCGTCATAACTTGGTCATATTATCTATGTTTGATGCGTATGATACCTCATTGGAAATATCTCTATGTTACACAGGAAAATGACCTCCTCATCATCTCTGAGTAGAAGGGCAAGATGATTGAAAGACTAACCAAGTTCACAGACTATTTGTCAAGCTAACACTCTCCATGAACTAGCAACCTACTTTATAAAGCTTCCTATCCATGCATCATGTGCATTACTCCCTAGGGTAACTATGTTTATTGCCTCCAGAAGAGAGTTAGACAAATTAAGTGAGTTTCTGGAGGCCAAAGGAGCAAGTTGACCGATAAATATCCTTATATTCACCCCTATATCAACTCATAAAAGCAGGGAGACATCAAAAATTGACCTGTTTCGAGGAATTATTATTCCTAATCGAGTCTACAAACATGGAAAAAGTGCTAAAGAATGGAAACATATATGATTTTTCCCAAAGAAACTCATGAAGGATTTGTCAAGGCTTATCCTCTCATGCTATATATTTGAGGCTAGGGCCATTGTGAAAGAGGTTGAAACTATTAAAAGGGTTGCCTATTGACTGTCGAAGTGAGTATTAGACATTGGCTCTTCAAGAGGTTAATAAGAGAGAGAAAGAGGATCTGGAGGAGTAAGGGAAAGCTGATGCAACCGATGGTTGTAATCACTCTTTTATATCATTAATATAGACCCGCAATTGTGTTGTCCAGTCCATGGCGTTGGTATTGTGATTTATTTACATGTTTACACAACGTTAATGATTATGAGGGGCTTAGATGTATGAAGTTAGATATCCATATCTATTATTGTATTGATTGTTGAAGTTATATGATGTGATATTATGCCTTGTCTTGTTTATGTTCAGGTATTGATCTTGGAGCTAGCTGAGGGGTCTTCCACTCCACTACTTTGATTTATCCAACAACACCACACCAAGACCTGAGGTAACAATCCTTCTTCTTACTTTGATTCTCATTACACTAATATGGATATGTGCATGTATCTCTGGGCCAGCTATAGCTAACCTGACTCTCTGCCAAGGATCCTAAGAAGATCCTTGAGGGTATCTCCATCAACAAACACTCATGCATTAATCCCTATAGCAGACTTGGCAACTCCACTGGGGACTACACTTAGTTCTTGATTTTCTCCCAGAAATTTCCCAGGTCTCTCTTTCTTCCAGGCCTTCCTATATTTCTTGATCCCCTTTCTGACCACCCAGGACTATGCAGTACCCTTCTCTCAGTGCTGAGCCCTAGATCTGATCCCCACAACTTGATTTTCAAGCCTATTCCTCACTAACGCACCCTACCTGTGCAAATAGCACTTTATAAAGCAGTGTTCCCTTGCAAACAGAGCGTTAGTGTAGTCACTAACTCTTTGTGTCTTCTACCACAGTGTGTTAGCCAACTATTTCTTGATAAGTAGCTAGTTTTGTGACCTCATGGGTCAGAAATTTTCTTGTAGACTAATTAAGGATCTGCAGTTGTGCATGTTTGATTGATATCTGTCTCCTGAACAAATTTTTGTTTTAAGCAAATAGCTTTACTTCTTAAAGTTTTTTATTAAAAAGAAAATACAATTTTTTTTACAGTTTTATTCTTAGTTGCTTAGATCTGCATTTATTTGGTTTCAAAAGTTGTTAGAGAGAATTGTAGTTCTATCGATTGTGCTTGTGTTTTACTATACTAGATGCATGGTATATATATTGACATATAAATGACTCCTCCCTTGTATAAGCAACTTATTCATCGAAAGTGAAATTTAAAGCATTGTTTTTGCATGATTTGTGTCAGAGTCCCAAATAGCTCCATACGTCAACACCCCCACCGAAGACTTTAACAAAGTACATTTAAAATTTACATAATAAATTCAATCAGCAACTCTTTTTTGAGTAAACACATATTAGTTTAGGCTAGGATCGTGGGTTAGGAAGTTATGAGTTAACTGCCCAAGATCATACACTGAAACTAGTGTCATTAACGAGGGAAATTCTTCTGCGCTCATACTATCCGTGACCACTACAGTAAAATTGGAGCTAAATACAAGACAACATCGAACTGTAAATGAAGGTAACCCCCCTTCGCTTCCATATCCTTTGGGTATTCTATGTATTGGGGATCCCTTTGGGGATATCGGAGCGGAGTCGGGGACTCAAGTATCCTGCCCACACAGTGTACTATTTGAGGTAACCATATTGGTCATACTCTTTATGGAAGAACATAAGGTGACTGGGGTGGGATGCCCTCATACCTAACAAAAATGAACCTACTTTGTCTTTGGTTTTTGAGAGGGTGCTCATCTTCACAAGAGTACTTGGCAACTTAATCTAAGGTTTGGGCGAAGCTCAAGAGTAATCGTAACTATACATTTGGCCAACTCTCTCTTTTATCCATTATGATACTAGGTTTCATCTCCAGCAAATGGTGGTTAACAGATAGGGTCATACCCTCTGCTTGTTGATTGATTTCTTTAGAGTATTTTTTTTATTTTTTAGGTGCCAGTTTATTATCACCGAGACTTTAATAAATATCACTGTAAAATCTATTGATAAAATTTATTGGTCACTATGGCTACATACGACCCTCATCGTCAATCTAGATGGCTACTAGGTCTTCCCCCACTAACTGTGGAAGATCTGTCAAGCCCCAGTGAGCCAGATTACCCATCTTTGGGTAATCAAACTCCAAGATCTCACAATGAATCAGTCTGGACATCCCACGACTCAAGCTTACCGAAAGATTTTTTTACTGAAGGTTTCATTCCTCCATATAATTCTCTGATCACGAATCCATTGGGACCGTTATTAATTGCAGTTGCACCTGTACCTCCTATCTCTTCTGTTGAACCTATACCTATCATCCCATCGACGACTAACAGGTCATGGGCTTGTTGGGTGTGGAGTATGATTATTTAGAGGTCTTTGTTTGAGCCGGATGTATACCCCAGGAAGTTTATACACCCCTCCACGCGGGGGGGTGCCAAGGGGGCCGATCCCCCCTGGATAGGGGGTCCGGGGGCCAGCAGTCCCCCAGCGGGGGTTTCAGGGGCAGCGCCCCTGAAGCTAAAAACATATGTAAAATTGCCTTGTAAAAATATAGTAATTTCTAGTCAATCTAGGTCGTTCATTAGGCGGATGATTTGACGATAGAACTTATGTTTAGTTTAGGGTTTTTTGCCCTAGAAGGCAACCCCTCTATTTGTATGAGGGCATTGTATTGAGGCTGTGTAATAGATGTGTATTCTTCGAGTGAGAAACATAGAGGTGAGACTGTGAGATACAACAGAGGATATTACAGCAGATTTACTGTAGGTTGTGTCTCTTCATTTTGCTGGATAATAGAAAGGAAGGACTGGCTATTCGGGATGGACGTAGCCCAAACTAGGTGAACCACGTATATCTGTGTCTCTCTAGTTTTATGTGTTTTCTATGTTTATATTTGTGCAATATTCTATGTGTTCCATTGCTTTGTAATATATAATTTTCTAACAGGGATTTTTTGGACACTTTTGGTCCACGTCCACCACCCTAGTCAATTGTCAGTACCACACCTCTAATGGAAAACCCCGTTATCCCAACTATGCCAGGTCCGAGCACTATAGTGACACCCAACACGAGTGGAACCCAGTACACCTTTGAAATAGTCAATCTTCAAACCAAAGCCAAAACTTATGGAGCTCCAGTGGCTAATGCCGACGAAGCCTCCTCGGGTCAAAACCCACCATTTCCTAATGATCTCCATATCGAAAGGCCCATTGTTGATCTTGTGATTCACCCCCAAAAAGGGGAAATTCATCGCACAACACATAATACATTTGCACGTGATGCCCAGAACTACAACATTGTAGAAGATTTTGCGCAAACACCGTCAGCTATGTCGGTGCTTGAAGTATTGCAAACTTGTCTAGCACAAAGGAAAGCTCTGCTTTCGGCAATTGGTGGGGTTGACCCTCTGGATTCCATGCTTGCAATTTTCAACATGGACAAATGTAAACCTTCCCTTTCACACCAGCTTGCATTTCAAGTGCAAATATTTTCGAAAGGGTAAGGGGTACATAGAATTGTCATTAACAAAGGTGTTTCAACCTGCGTCATGCCAGCTTCATGTTGGCTCACCTTGGGTTCTCCAACCCTCTCACCGCCGTCGAATTCACTTAAAGCTTTCGATGGCCACACTTTCATCCCAAAAGGTTACCTTGCCAACTACCCCATCACTTTGAGTGGGAAAATGGTAACGGTGGATATCAAAGTTGTGGATTGAAAACTCAACTACAATCAGTTGTTGGGTCGCAGTTGGACTTATGCCATGACTGCCATTGTGTCTACTTTCTTTTGTATCATCCTATTTCCATTGGATGGAAGGATAGTCATAGTGGACCAACTGTCCTTTTGCACCCCAGATTACTCCCCGTTACCTAGCATCTATGTACCCTTAGTGGGTGGTATTCCTGACTCTTACATTAGTATCAATACCGATCTATTGAAGGGCTCCTACTTGATGGGTTTTTTCCTCTCCCGTTGCCCGCGGTTCCACAGATAGTGTCTATGGTCTCATCTATTCCTAATGAACCGACCGATCCTTGGATCCTCCTAGCCCCTTCAGACATTGACTCTTACGGAGAACAAATGTCGTTGTCACCAGCTGAATTGGCCTACCAAGCCATTCAATCTACATTTGAATCTCTGGTCACTTTGGTCATGACTAATGGTACCACCTCTTCTCCCATAAATTCTCATTCTAACAATCTCCTCAAACAAGTCCTACCTTCAGACGAATCTATTCAAGAGATCATGTGTTTAGAAGAGTGACCTTGGGAGGATTCTCATCATCGTGTTTCGATATCTAATTTGGACATGATACCCATTCAAATCCTATCTTTTGACACACCTAAAATTGTTCCCACAATTTATACGACCATCCAAACTTTGGACTCGAAAGGGAACATGGGCAATCTTTCAAAGTAATTTCTCATCGATATTTCAGTCAAGACAGGCATCGTGGAAAACGTCCAGATTGGATCTGATTGCACTCCTAAGGAAATTTCAAGCTTCACCTGCCTTTTTAAGGAATTTCGTGATGTATTTGCTTGGTCTTACAAGGAAATGGCTGGCATAGATCCATCTATTGTCGAGCATGAGATCAAGGTTTATGACAATACCAAGCCTACCCACCAAAGGCTTTGACTAGTCCACCCCGACAAAACTGCAGCCATCAAGACAGAGGTGGAAAAATTGTTACGTGTTGGTTTCGTCTACCTCATTCCCTTAACAAAATGGGTTTCTAATCTGGTTCCTGTAGATAAGAAACAAGGTACCATCCACGCGTATGTCGACTATAGGGACTTGAACATTGTGTGTCCAAAAGATAATTATCCAACATTGTTCATCGACCAAATAATCGATGACTGCGCCAATTGCGAAACCTTCTCATTTATGGATGGTTTCTCAGGGTATAACCAGATCACCATAAAACCCACAGACCAGCACAAAACCGCCTTCATTTTTCCTTGGGGAATATTTACATATCGAAAACTCCCATTTGGTTTAAAGAATGTTGGAGCAACATTTCAACAGACCATCGACTATGCATTCCATGATATCAGACATATTGTTTAGGCTTACTTGGACAACCTTCCAGCATATTCCAAGAAGCGAACTCGACACCTAGTTCATTTACATGCAACCTTTATTAGGTGCGGGTTCTATGACATACGTCTGAATCCACACAAATATGTTTTCTTTGTTGGGTCTAGATGCCTACTTGGTTTCATTATCTCAAAACACGGGATTAGGGTTGATCCCGATAAGGTAAAGGTAATTACTCAATTTCCTGAACCACGATCCATTTTGCAGCTCCAACACTTGCAAGGGAAAGCAAACTTCTTACGACAGTTCATCATAAATTATACCAAGTTGGCAAAAAGCTTTATGCGCCTACTAAAGAAGGGAGTACCATACTTGTGGGATGATCAAGCCCAACGATCATTTGATGCCTTGAAAAAGGCACTTATATCATCCCCATTGCTTAGTGCTCCCAACTACGAGCATGAATTTCTCCTCTATCTGGCAGCCTCGTCATTCTATCTTGGAATGGTGTTGGTCCAAACTCATGATCACCTAAGTGAGCATGTGATCTATTATCTATCAAAAGGCCTAGTTGGGCCCGAACTCAGATATTCACATGTGGAAAAGTTGTCCTTGGCAATTGTCTTTGTTTTCAATCAATTCTAACATTATATACTGTCATGATAGACTACCATCATCGCTTTGGAGAATCCCATGAGACACATTTTGTCTCGTCAAGTCATTGGAGGAAAATATTCCAAGTGGATAGTTATCCTCCAACAATTTGATTTGGTTTTCGCCACTGCCAAGGTGAAAAAATCTTTAGTCTTTGTTGAACTTTTTTCAGATCTTCCCATTGTCGATCCAAATGAGATAGCCCATGATCCTCTCCCAAATGAATATGTCTATCTGATCGACTCTACTGACCCTTGGTATGGTGACATTCTTGTCTACCTCCAGTCGCAACGTTTCCGCCCTGACCTATCATCAAGTGAACGTTGACGCATCCGCCACCAAGCGAGGTACTATTTAGTGTTGAACGATACTTTATATCATCGTGGTGCTGATACGGTTCTTTGACGTTGCCTCACTCATGAAGAGGTGGAACACGTTTTAAATGACTCCCATTATGGGACATGTGGCGGTCATCTTTCTGGCATGTCTACTGCTGAGAAAATTTTACGCGCAGGCTACTACTGGTTGTCTTGTTCAATGATTGTATCAAGGCAATCCAGCAGTGCCACCATTGTCAAGTTTTTACAAAGAAAATGTGCGCTCCCTCAGCCCTATTGCACCCGGTTATCTCTGTCGGCCCTTTTTTCCAAATGGGGTATCGATTTCGTCACATGCAACCCCACTTCCTCTGTTGGACACAACTACATTATTGTAGCTGTGGACTATTTCATGAAATGGGCCGAAGCCCTTCCCACTTTCTGGGCTGATGGAGAAATCATGGCGCTATTCCTGTTTAATCAGGTTATCTATCATTTCGGTGTGCCCCGCACGATCGTTACAGACCATGGGTCTCATTTTCAGAAACACGTAATGTTTGACTTAACATTGTTTCTCAGTTTTTTCCAGGACCAATCATCCTCCTACTACCCCCAAGCTAATGGCCAAGTAGAAGTCATTAATGGCATCTTAAAGACCATGATTCGTAGGTTAGTAGGTAATCACAAAACCCACTAGCACCGAATGTTATATTCTATGTTGTGGGCATATTGAACTTCAGTCAAAACTGTTATAGCATTTACACCATTTCAACTAGCTTATGGCCTAGAAGCGGTTTTACCTATCGAGTGTCAGATTCCTTCCCTAAACAAGTGCCGGGTCAAAGCCCAGTACGACAAAAAGATCAAGACTCATTCTTACCAAGAGGGTGATCTTGTTTTGCTCTATGATAATAAAAAAATGACCTCTTGGGGGCAGGGACGCTTCAACCCTTATGGATCGGTCCATATGTCATTATCAAGGCCCTATCAAAATGGGCATATGAAATTCAGGACTGTGAAAGAATCCCACTCGAGAAGCCCCAAAACGGGCTCTATCGGAAAAATTATTATGCCTAGTACTACACTAGGCATGTGCTTTGTAATCCTATGTATTTATAAGTTTTGCTTCTTTTGATGTGACTATATTTTTTGGCATTTTTTGTGTATTTGTCTCATACATGTTTCTCTTCGTGCAGATGTCTACATTACCCTTAACATACTTAGGATACGCGGATGGTGCCGGCTGTCAAACACGGCACATTGCATCAGTTGCTTGGGCCATTTACACACCTAAATTGGAACTGCTTTGTTCCGAGGGAGTCTTTCTTGGTACTGCCACCAACAATATTGCTAAGTATATGTCTGTAATTTCATTTCTCACTGAAGTGTCATATTAGGACATCCCCAATCTAGTGGTCAGGTTAGACTCTCGGCTTGTCGTTATGCAATTAAAAAATCATTATCATATTCCCAATCCAATATTGTTACGTCATTATTTAAGGTACGACTCTTCGAATGTCAATTTGAGTTTATTGCATATGAACACATTCCTCTAGAATTTAATGCAGTTTATTATTCATTGGGAAACTATGTATTATATTGGCATCTGTCTCATTTATTATAGATACATGTATGGAAGTAGATATTTACACAGCTAAAAATGTACAAAAACACTTAAAAAACATTTACATCATAAAATGCCAAAATATTTGTATATGTGTGTGTGTATATATATATCGAATCCAGTCTTTTACATTAGAAAATTTCCCAAAACTTGTTGGCTATACCATGTGCCTACTAAGAGATCCTACTACTCATGAAAATTCAATACAGCTTTCACTATCCTTCGAAGAGGAACCAAAAACCACTCAGGCACATCAACAGTGTGTCACTACATATGAGTGGGAATATCCCTCATGGGAAGGAGAGGAACATCCATGCTTAGACCTTTGAGGTTCCTCAGAACCTCGTGGAGACTCTATGCATCATCCCTGTCTTCAGCAGCTACTTCTCCTATGCCAGCTCCAAGTAGACGGTCCCCTCCCCTCGCTTGGCGAGGCATGCCTGCAGGTCATACTGGTGCCACATCTGTGTCAAGAAAAAGCTTCATGCTAGTACTTGTTCACCCATAACAATAAAAACATTACATAAACATTCAAAAGCTAAAAAATACTTTAAGGTACTCTAAGAAAGCCTTCTTACCTTGAGGCCCCCAATTTGTACTAGGTGGCAGTATCAATTCATGATCTCCAGTAAAGTCCATGTCCTCATCAGCATAGTCATCGATCATCATGATCTAACCATTGAGCCACTCAAAGAAATCTTCTTTGAAAAAATGCCAGATGGGTCCCCCTCCAGTGTAGGGTCGAGAGATGCCCATCGCCCTTACCTAGGCTCCCTCGAATCAAGTGGATCTACACTCATCCACAGTCTCATGATGGGCACCCTCTCAAGTATAAATGATACGATGAGAGTACCATACCCAAAACTCTGTTGGGTTCGAGTCTTACATGTCGTCAACTCTGCCTTCAATTGACGAAGAACTACCTCACACCAATTGAAGATATGAGGTTGGACATAATCAATGGCAAGCAAAAATTGACCTTTGTAACAACGTGGGGACTCTTGGACCCCGTCAAGCGTATGATCATCCAAAATATATCCCTCATGTACCTAGACCTGATCCACTCAATAGGGACCCTGTTACTCACTAGTCCGCTCTCAGGCATACAATAAGTTTGGATCAGCTCTAGGGTGGACCGTGGATCTATCCTACCCCCGGTCAAGTTTGCTCGTGCACCTCCACACGAAAAACCAGTAAGCAAATAGATATCATCTCTGTCAATCAAGAGCTCATGACCCCCGATCCGGAACACCCCTTGGTGTTCATCCTAGTGCTGAATTATGATTTCTTCCTAAACTTTCATCAAGTCAAGCCTTGCATATTTCATCAAATCACATCTATACAATGCAAGTAAGTAAGCTTGATCATTTAACATCAGTAGTTCTTGGTGATCATGAGCTCATTCCCTCCATAAACTCATGATGATGGATCAAAACCTGCACAAATCGACCCAAAGATTAGTCAAAATGGGGCAGAAATGCTTGCAAAAACACTTGTTGGAGTTTTGGGTTACGCCCTCATACACTAATTCTCCCCCTTGTGACAAACAGGTCGCACTAATTCCCTCCTCTAGGTCGTGTAGGGCGTTTAATGCCCCTCTAGACCTAGAGGGGGGTGTTAGTCGCATTAAATGTGATAGGGCCTCCCCAAGATCCAAAAATTCACCCCCAATGCAACTAAAAAAGGTTAAATAAGGTAGGATAAGGGTTTTTCCATCTACCTGGAACAAACGGTAAGTAAAATGGTCGCCCAGATTGCCCACAATTGTCTGAAGAAGATTTGCTCCTCTTTCGTTCCAAAACACTCTCACAATGCTCAAATGATGCAAATGGTGAAAATGGAGGCTCAAAAACTTCCTTATATTCACTCTGGAGGTATGACTCATCTTAATTAAAGTCATTGAAATAGAAGTAGTTCATTTCATATTCTATTTATCATGTGCCATGTCGACATATTGTCAAATATTACTCATGCTTTGATGAAAGGACTTTTTAGGGCTGAATTGTAGAAATGACCATGTTCAATTCACTATGAGCGCTTTCTTTTATGGGATCTTTTCTTGCCCTTGAACTGAAAAATCCCCGAGTTTTCGTCATTGGGCTCGTTAAACTCCTACGACGACGGTATGAGCGCTTTCTTTTTTGGGACTAGTTCTCGCTCTTAAATTGAAAAATCCCCAAGTTTTTCCCTTCTTCGGGCTCATTAAATCTACGAAGAAGGAATGAGCAGTTCTTTTATCTCTTTTTCCTCACTCATTAAATTTAAAAATATACCTCAAATTTTCTTTATTTGTCTCGTTAAAATTTGATGAATATCTATTGAGTTTGTCATCGCGTGACTCATTAAAATTTCATGACGAATATCAAGTTTACTTTGTCTCCTCGTACTCGTAACAAAATGAGGCAAACGCCTATTGAGCGTAGGTTTATCTCTTTATACAAACTCAGTAAACTAAATTACGGAAAAGGGACCTTTTCGAGTATACTATTAAACCTTTGTTGCACCCGGTTAAAAACTATGACAAAGGGACCACCATGGAGTCGCTCTTTACGATCTTTTCAGACTCTCGAAATATGAAAAGACCATCAAGTTTACCCATCTGGACTCATTAAACTAATAAGATGGGGAAAGTGGACAATACAATTACTTTATGTCAGTATTTTGAAAATATTATTTTGGCAGTAGCTACTCCCTTGAACATGGCACCCCCTAAGCAAAACCTTCTTTGTGATGGCCTCTCAATATGAACCTTACCATCCTATGAGATTAGCCTATATACCCTGATATTCTTGCGTCTTTGTATCCTAACACTCTTTGGTGTTCATAAGTCTAGTGCTACATGGCTAAAACCTTTGTGTCGTGCCTTATATTGTTCAAGGGAAACCCCTTATCTTCTGTTTCCTCCATCAAACCATCAAGCATATTCTTCCATCATGCCCTCTATCGATTTGACCCAATGCTCAAACTATTCTTCAAAAAACAATCATTCTTGTCTCGTTTCATGTCAACTGATGCAAGACACATTATTGCCTACCTTTCAACAAGTCTCTTCCTATTGACTTCAACACTCTATCTAGGAAGCAGACCCAGAAACACTTCAGTGCCTTGGAACTTGCAGACATCAGTGGCAGGTTACCTTATGTTTGGTCAAAGGTTTTCATTATTGGCTCCCGGTTAAACGATTCTATGAGTGTTCGATGACAAAAACATTATTCACACTCACTAGATTTTTCTTTGCGTCTTAGATACCATCACCATTATCGGTGGCCATCCTCGCGTCTGTTAATAGTCTCCATTATTCATTGGTAATCAGACGATTTTGTACATGTTCAACCTCAATGCATTTATTCACATGTATCGAAATATATTGTTAAGGTGAAGTGGAAATCAAGACCTTGGGTAGAGGCTTACATCACTCAACCTTGTTTCCTCTCCCAAGTTGCGTATATTATTTTTTAGAGACAGCTCATCAAAATGATCTTGTTATGACACAATTTCTACATTGTGCTAATCGACGGACACGATCGTCATATCTGTTTGTTGAGAAATTGCTCTAACATAGCTACTGAGCGTGGGAATGCCCGACTCAGGACATGATTTTAGATGTTTTGTATATATGTGTTGCATCAAGTTTCTCATATTCCTGAAGCTCTAATCCTCTCTCTCTCTCTTTTCGAAGAAAACGATAGTTATATAAAGTATTTCGGCCATCGTCTGTGCCACTAATCTCACACTTTAGGGGGCATATGTTACATAGGAAAATGACCTCCTCATCAGATCAGAGGAGAAGGGAAAGATGATTGAAAGACTGACCAATTTCACAGCCCTATTTGTCAAGCTAATGCTCTCAAGGAACCAGCAACCTACTTTATAAATATTCCTAGCCATGCATCAGGTGCGTTAGTCCCTAGGGTAACTTTGTTTATTGCCTCGAGAAGAGCGTTAGTTAACTTAAGTGAGTTTTTGGAGGTCAAAGGATCAAGTTAACTGAGAAATATCCCTATATTCACCCCTATGTCAGCTCATAAAAGCAAGGAAACATCCAAATTTGACCGGTTTGGAGGAATTATTATTCCTAATGGAGTCTACAAACAGGGAAAGAGCGCTAAAGCATGGAAACATCTCTACTTTTTCCCAAAGGAACTCATGAAGGATTTGGCAAGGCTTATCCTCTCATGCTTTATATTTGAGGTTAGGGCCATTATGAAAAAGGTTGAAACTATTGAAAGGGTTTCCTATTGAGTGTCGAAGCTAGTATTAGACATTGGCTCTTCAAGAGGTTAAGAAGAGAGAGAGAGGAGCTCGAGGAGTAAGGGAACATTGATGCAAGCGATGGTTGTAATCACTCTCTTATATCATTAATATAGTCCTGCAATTGTGTTGTCCACTCCATGGCATTGGTATTGTGATTTATTTACATGTTTATGCAACACTAATGATTATGAGTGGCTTATATGTATGCAGTTAGATATCCCTATGTATTATTGTATTGATTGTTGAAGTTATATGTTGTGATATTATGCCTCATCTTTTTTATGTGCAGGTATTGATCTTGGAGCTAGATGAGGGGTTTTCCACTCTGCTACTTTGCGTTCTCCAGCAACACCACACCAAGACCTGAGGTAACAATCCTTCTTCTTACTTTGATTCTCATTTCACTAATACAGATATGTGAATGTATCTATGAGCTAGCTGCAGCTAATCTGATTGTTTGCCAAGGATCCCGGGAAGATCCTTGAGGTTATCTCCATCACCAAACACCCATGAATTAATCCCTATAGCACTCTTCGAGGACTACAACTATTGGCGTGATTTCTATAGAAATTGCGAAAGGAATTTTGCCAAAAAAACGTAGTTTAGGGCCTCAAAACGGCTCCAAAAGTTCAGGACCCGAAAAATTGCCAAAAATAGTAAATTGTGATACAAATAAGGAAACAGATGAAACTGACTGGAGGATCTATGTGGAATAGGCAGGTGGCCACCAATATCCACCTGGATCATTGCTCCCCCCTTAAGAAGCAATGGTCCCCATTGCGTGCAGAGCCTCCATGAGGTGAGGAAATTTCTGTTGAACTTGGTCCCTGGTGAACCACTTGCCCTGGTGACAGAGTTAGCCTGCTTTGACAACTCGATATAGTTGTATCCTCTGTTGCTGAGTGTTCTTGATCTGTGTTCCATGATTTGATCAATTGTGGCCTGTTCCATTCAATCTAGGTTGAGCTCTATTGGTGTGAGTTGTTCTACAATGTCAAATGTGTCCAACAATGGTGGGAAGTATGGCCGAAGGCGATCTACATTGACTACTCGGTGCAGACCAAGGAACGATGGGATGTTGAGCTCGAATTCATTTTCACCGACGGCCTTGGTGATGGTGTATGGCCCATATCAGAGTGGGTGAAGCTTGCGGTGGGGTCTAGCAAGGCGCTCTTTTTGCAAATGAAGCCAAACTTTATCGCCCACCTAGAACTTGTGCGACAGTTGATGTTGATCATGGTGTTGCTTGTACTTAACATTGGAACTATCCAATATATCATGGACCTGTTAGAAAATGTGTTGAATGTGCTCAATGAAGTTGTTAGCCCTTTCAGCTTCGGACTGCATGTGAGTCGAATCTACCTGAGTGGTTGCAAATGGTATGGCCACATCAATGGGGCATAATGGCTGAAATCCCAGCCCTACCTGAAAGGGGTTGTGGCATGTTGAGCTGTGGAGAGCTTTTTTGTAGTTGGGTTGGACATAGGGGAGACTTTCATCCCATGTGCATGGATGCTTCAATTTAGACATGCACAGAATGTGTAGGATCATCTTGTTGACAACCTTTGTCTGGTCATCAGTTTGGGGATGGAAAGTTGTGGACTTAGTGAGTTTTATATTCAGCATAAACATAGACTTGACCAAAATGCACTCTGGAATATGTTGTCCCGATCTGAGATAATGGACTGTGGGATCCCAAATTGTACCCACACTCGCTCAAAGAAGAGCTTAGCAGTGGCCTCTATTGTGGTACTCTTCTTGCAGGCCGTCATGATGGCCATCTTAGAGAATCTTTGGACGACTTTGAAAACACAATTTTTGTCATGCTTAGTAGAAGGAAGGCCTGACATATAATCCATGGAGACAGATTCCCAAGGCTGACTAGAAGTAGGTAGAGGAGTAAACATGCCTTGCTTCTTGATGGTTGGTTTGGAAATGGCACAAGTGGTGCAGGATCTAATGTACTTCCCAACATCTTGACGAAGTTTCAGCCAATAAAAATACTTCTACAATACCGCCACTATTTTCTCTACTCCATAATGTCCAGCGACCCGACTGTAATACGCCTCCCAAATCATCTTGGCACGCTCACTAGAAGGAACACATATGTTTCCCAAGTGGCATAACAATGCATCCTGAAGGTGAAAATTTGTCACTTTCTTCCCTTCTAGGAGTGTCTGGCATATGTTGTCGAATTTTGGATCGTTCTTGTAAAGATGTGGCCACCTTGACGTCTCGTGCCCATAAGAGTTGAGCACAGTGATTAGCGCCATGCCCAGTGCTTGGTTGAGGCAATCAGCAACATTATTGGTGCTGTCCTTCTTATACTTTATGCTCAAATGGAATTGTTGTAGATAGGTGGACCATTTATGATGGAAATCATTCTGCAACTTCCCTTGTGTCTGTATGAAATGTAGAGTTCGGTGGTCTATGTGGATGGCCCTTTCCTTCCCCAGAATGTAATGCTTCCATTGACGGCATGCCTGCACAATGGAATACATTTCTTTGTTGTAAGTGGGGGACTTTCGGAATGTGTCTGAAAATGTCTCACTATGGTAAGCCACTGGATGCCCATGTTGAATAAGAACTGCACCAATAGGATAGTCAGAGGCATCTATCTCAACCTCAAATGGTTGCTGCAGGTTTGGTAATGTGAGTATTGGTGCAGAACAAAGGCGATTCTTCAACTCGGAGAATGCTCATTGTTTGGTTTCCAACCAAAAGAACTTTGCTTTCACTCCGCCCTTGGTGACTTGACTTAAATTCCAAGTGACATGAGAGAACCCCAACACGAACCTACATTACAAATTGGCAAGACCCAAAAAGTTGCGAAGCTCTGCTAGAGTGGTTGGGGTTGGCTAATCCCGAATGACTTGTATCTTAGATGGGTCCACATGTACACCCTGCTCATCAATGATGTACCCAAGATATTGAACCTGGGTCATGCCAAAGGTGCATTTCTCCAAGTTAGCACATAGCTTGTGTTGTCGAATGGTTTGAAGGACCTGTCGAATATGGTGGAGGTGCTCTTCCCAACTATAGATGAAGATCAAGATGTCATCTAAATACACCACCACGAATGTATTGGTGAAGGGCCGCAAGATGTCTTCCATCAATCTCATGAAGGTTGCAGGGGCGTTCGTCAATCTAAATGACATGACCAACGATTCGAAAAGGCCCTCCTTGGATTTGAAGGAAGTCTACCACACATCAAAGGGTTCGATAGGCACATGGTGATAACCTAACTTCAAGTCAATCTTACTGAAATATTTGACCCCCTTAAGCTGGTCTATAAGGTCATCAATCCGCGAGATTGGGTACCTATTCCTGAGAGTGATCTTGTGCAATGCCCGATAGGAAATACAAAGCCTCTAGGTCCCATCCTTCTTTTGTACTAATACAATTGGGCTCCCACAGGGTGATGAGCTTAGCCTGATGTGCCCTTTCTACAATAGTTCCTGAATCTACCTCCTGATTTCATCGTTCTCCATAACATAGGGCCGATAGATCGGTCGATCAGGTAGCGGCGCAGTGGAAGTCAGATCGATGGAGTGCTTGACCTGACAATGTAGAGGTATCCCTGTGGGTGAGGTGGAAATATCCCTGTACTCCTCCATGACCTTGTCCATATGTTGTTGTTGTGCAGAGGAGCCCTGCTTGGAAGTCGTGGCCACAACCTTCTCCTTGCCTTGGGGGTGAATCATAAGGAAAATGAATTTCCTGGTCTGGGAAATGATCTTATTGCATTGCTTTGTAGTGATAAAAGAGATGGTGGTAGGCAAGCCTACCTCTAGTTCTCCTAACAATACATTAGAAACTTCAAGAGGAGCAATGTCACACAATACCTCATCCATGAAGGGATTGATGTTGTAGGGAAGGCGACATTGCTGGCTGACACGAAGATCTAGTACATGGTGAAGCCACCCGATGGTGTACGGTTGTGGATGTGTTGTAGTCTTTAGGCCCAACCGCTTCACGACTTCTACTGAAATGAGATTCTTTTGGCTTCTGTTGTCGACAATGAACTGCAGTGGAGAACCATTCACCCACATTTGTGACTGGAAGAGGCACTCCCCCTCCTCTAGATCTTCAGGCTCAATTTTTTGGATCTTTGTGGAGGCCATGGTGGCGTTGGGCTCCGCATCAATGATCTACTTCCCTTTGTTAGTCCCCTTATCAGGTTCTTCTTCAGAGTTGGAACATATGTCTCATTAAGAAGCCTTCATCTTGGCCACCAGTGACTGCTTGTCCTGACACTCACTTGTATTGTGAGTGGATCTCTTATGGAACTCACATCATTTTCCTTTGTCCTTCTTCCTCTTCGTGGTGTTGTTCTTTGCTTGTAACTTTGGTGGGTTGTCCTGGGTAGCCCTGCCTTGGCTTGGTCCCTTGTTCTGTGGTTTGGGGGCATCTTTTCCTTACTTTGGATTCGTATATCGAAAGTCCCACTTCTTCTATTTAAACTTCTATTCAACCTTTACAACGTACTGATATGCCATGTTGAGTGAGGAAATGTCCAGGAACTCCATCTCAATGTACTTGTGTATACAGCTGTGATACTTGAGCACCAAATTCCGCTCAGTATCCTTGATACCCAGCTTTGTGCGAAGCGTATGGAAAGTACTTGTGAAGTCTGGCACATCTTGGTCTCTTCCCTGCTGTAGCGTGGTCCACTTTATGTATTTATCTTCATATCTCCTAAAAGGGTAATATTGTTCCTTGATGGCATCTCGGAAAGAATTCCGAGTGGGTGCCTCTGAAAACAGTGAGGGTTCACTCTCATCCTTTTGTTCACAGTAGGTTTCCCACCAATCCTTGATGTGTGGGGTGACTTTGAGAAGTGAAAACGTAATCTTTTACCAATTGGAAAAGTCATGAACTGAAAATATCCTTCCAATAGATTTAACCATTTATCTACGACATCTACATCTACTAGGCCTTTGAATATGGGAATATCGAAGTTAACTTGCACCTTAAAAGGAGTGGCACCTCCAGAGTGGTTTTTGGATGAAGATGCATCGCCTGTGGGTAGCCGTCGAAGGATCTAGGCAAATTTATCCATCATCACATCCCTCTATCACTCGAGGGATTCCTCGAGCAACATTTTGAAAGGATCTCTGGCCCCCTCGTCTTTCTTTTCTTCTGCCATGGTGTTACCGGGAATAGTGTCCACTCGGATGCTGCTATGCCCACTAAGATTGGTGGCTATCTTAGAAACAAACAAGTAAAGTCTACTTTCGCTTTCCTTTATGAAAATAGATAGGAGTGGAACAAAGGAGACCAACCTTAGTCTTGCGCTTGATTTCCTCTCCTTCCTGATAGAGCCTTACCGCTTCTGCTTTGTCTGCCCAGCTTCAAAGAGCACCTGTGGAATCACAGCAACATACTACTATCGAGGAACAAAGATCTATATTCATAAATAACACAGGACCAGATGTGTGTTAACCATACAAATGCATATATAATGAAACATACGAGAAAATGGAGGAAAACTTGAATAGCTTTATTAAAATAAAAAGTAGCAAGAGGATTACAACCATATGTTCTTACCCAGCATCATCCTCCAGCAAGAAGGCCCTTCTTCACCTCAAGTAAAGCTTAGATCACCCAACACTATGAAATTACACCAGAAAACCAACAGCACTTCTCTATAAGATACAAAATTCCAGCCTCTGGATCTCTATGATGAGGGATCCATATATAGATGATTATAGGGAGGTGAGTCATCTTCTGGGATCTT
>APFE031474512.1:19256-51892 GCA_000404065.3 Pinus taeda
ACATCAGCACCTCCCATTGGAATGGAAAGCATTGGGCTAGTCAATACATATTCTCCCATGGATATCTTGATATTATGGCACTTTCCAAAGCAATTTATTGTTCCTCCATTTGCAATCATCACTTGACACTCTGGTGCTGGATATAGGAAGCAATTCAATTCTTTGCTACCTTACAATGAATAAAATTGTGGGTGCTTCCTGAATCAATCAACACTATTACCTTTTTCTTCTTGATTTGTCCTTCTATCTTGATGGTTTGAGGGGTGGTAATTCCCGCCAATGCATTACAAGATATGGTCGGATTCATTTGTTCTTTATCTAGGCTTTGTTCCTGGAGTATATCCTCTTCTTTTGACCTTTCTTGCTCCTTTTCTTCTTCCTCTTCACAATCTATGTAGAATAATTTCTTCTCAGCACACTTATGACCTTTAGTGTATTTTCTATCACAACTGTAACAAAGCCCTTTTGCTCTTTTTTCTTCCAATTGTTGTGGTGTCAACCTTATAGGTTGTGGAAGACTAGGGCAACAACACTTCCATCTTTATAGTTGTGAGTGGTATGCTTCTTGGTTGCCATAATTTTGCTTTCCATTTTTCTTGCTAACCTGAATGCCTTCTCTAATGAATCAGGTTCCCAAAGGCAAAAATCATGTTGGATATTATCCTTTAAATACCCTATGTACACGTCAATCCTATGCTCCTCTGGAATACCTTTTTCCCTTATGTTCAATTTTTGGAACTCCTCAATGTGCTCCATTATTGAACCCTTTTGTTTGAGACTTATCAATTGGCTAAAAAAAGTGTTGCTTTTTGTATGCTCATAATGTGCTATCAATTCTTCCGTAAAACTTGCCCAAGTGATAAATTGTTTATGAGAGCAAAGCCATTGATACCATAAAAATTGATTTGGTTCCAAATATAAAGTTGCCATATGTACCTTTTGTGTGTTTTGCACATTATTGAGATCAAAAAATTGCTCCATCTGTAATATCCATGTTGCGGGATCTTTGCCATTAAACCTCCTCATATTGATTTTTGGAATATGGTGGTCTTCGATCCAACATTAGAGTCTACGAAATCATGATTAACATTTATTTTGTTCTCATCATGAGTTTCCTTTAGTACCTTTTCACCATTAGTGACCATTCCTTGTAGCAACTTATTCATATTTATTGTCAATTCTTCCATCTTATCATCGATGCCATCAATTTTAGAGTCCATGCCATTCATCTTAGCATACATGCCATTCATCTTAGATTCCATGCCATCCATCTTAGCTTCTATGCCCTTCTTTAAATAATCCATCTTAGCTTCTACACCTTTCTTTAAACCATCCATCTTAGCTTCTACATCTTTCCTTAAACCATCCATCTTATATTCTGTTGCTTTTTGTGCAAATGACACTTGTTGCACTTGTTCTTGTAATTTTGATATATCATGTAGCATTTCTTCCTCTTCTTCATGAGTCATTTTAGAGCTTTCAGGTTCCTTACTAGGTGTTTGCATTTTCTTTCCTCGGGGCATCAGTTACAGATAATAATGCTCTACTAGCCCTTTGAATTCCTTCAAAATAAATTTTCAAACCAATCTTAAGCAAAAATTTAAAAGAATCTACACACCTTTTTTCACTTTGTAGGAGCTCAATATTGCCTCTAATGTATCTCTGTACATTCAAATCATCCAGTTCTAAAATTGTGACCTGCAGTAGCCCTTTGTGTCCTCTTTCCAATGCCACCAGTCTAATCCAAATTGGATTCTCCAAGGAAGAGTTATGCGAAATCTCCCACAGTGACCTGATTATGGATTAATTCAGTAGGGTGAACTTGTACGATGTGCCACGAGTCCCTGTTTCGTCTTTTGGCTCTAACAAATATATACAAGAAACTACAGTTCGTCCTCTTTCTGCACCTTCTTCCGAAATTTCAATCCAATTCTTAGAGAAAACGTTATGATGATTTTCGCGAGGTCACCTGTTTGGAATGTAATTCAGGAGTCTGCAAAAAGACCAACTTCCTCAAATCATATCTCCGCATATATAGCGCAAAACACTTTGAAATTCGGACCTGCGATTCAGCGCGATGTCGTCTCAAATGGGTTTGTTTTTTAGCTTCTGAAACGCCGCAGACAAAAAGTTATTGTGAAAATGCCACGATGACCTGTTTGGAGCAGCGAAACCCTAGAATCAAAAGCTCTGATACCAAATGTTATGAACCAACTCAAGAAAAGATAGAAAAGATAGATCAACGCCTTAGAATTCAGCCTCTTTGAGGGGGGCAACCTCCTTTACATTACATAAATGAATAATTCTTGGATGATACAAATGACAAAACCTCCTTTCTATATATAGGAGTCTAAGGAGTCACAATATAACCCAGCCGACCTAATAATAATAATATAAAGCCACAAAAATAACAATAGAGGGATTCTATGGGGCACAATAATAACAATATGGGGGAAATAGGGGCACAACAATATTAATAAGGGGTACAACTACAATAGTAATGGGGTAATCACTAGTATTATAGGGACCCAACAATCTGGCAGTTTCTCTCTTCCATTTACTAAGTCTTGGTAGCTATGCCAACTCTTAGGAAGATCGAGGAGAGCAAGACTCACCATGTCATCATTGGTTGTCGTGATTCCTAGACTTCCAAGCTCATCCTTGCAGGTGGTGAGCTTGTTGAGATATGTGGAGATCGTGTTGCCCTTTTCACACTTGATTTTCCGAAGCTTGTATTTTAGCGCCAGCTTCCTCTGATCTTTTTTGTTCTGATATAGATCCTTAAATGTTTTCCACATTGACAATGATGTCTCCATCCCATGGAGACTCAAGACAATGTGGTCTTGAACTCCCTCCAAAAGAATTCTCCTCGCTCTAGCCACACATTTCTTCCATTCTACCAATTCTTGGGCACTATTAGTTGTTGGCTTAGGGACTTCTTGATCAATGAAGTCCTTCAAACCATTGTCCTCTAATACCGCTTCCATGTGATTCTTCCAGGCTATATAATTTGAGCTGCCATCCAGGGCATACTCGAGTCTCAAACCATTGAATGCCATTGGTGAAATTTGATATGTGATAAGAATTCGATTTCTATAATCACGAAATTCAAACTTCAAACTTCTCCATTCTTTGTATATTGTTCTCTGCTTTGATCACCTTTGCTCCGATACCATGTATAATTTCTCACTGTAGATCACCTGATAATGCAATATACTAAAGCAAAATACTTGATCTACTTCTACAAACAAACTTGTGGAAGCTTAATCGATTTTGAGCAAGATCAAATAGAACACATATAACAGAGAATGAGAAATCAATCACACATGAACACAGAAGAATACTCTGTGGAAAGCCTCAGTTAAAAACCCTACTATTTGTATTATCATACAAGTGGAAATATCTCTAGATTACACAAAGCTTTAGCTCACAAGCTATCCAGCTCTCAGTACAATCCCTCAATGCTGCTCATAGACTGAATAGACACAACATATGCCTTCCTTTAGTCCTCCAAGCCTCCTATTTCCTTGCGCAGTTTCTCTTGGGTCCTTTGGTTGCCACATGTGTGAATTCACCTCTCACACAACTCACCAAACTCAGAAATAAGTGCACAATCCTCAAAGAATGAATTCCTTCTGCATGCAAGAGATATCCTCATGGGAATATTCCTACAACTGATAGTACACTGTCCCTTCCTGTGATCTCAACTGGGTCTCTGACTGAACTGACATGCATGAGTTATTTATGAGATAATATTTAGTTATCTAAAGTACACTAGTTACATGCATGCATGCATTAACTAATTGAACTCACAATCAGTTCCACAAACTGTTGGAACTAATCTAACTCGACTTAACTCAGTTAACTGAGCTAACTAATTACAACTAAAAGTACAACTCATTATGATCTCTTTAATTAAGGGATAACTTCCTCAATCAAAGGGATAACTGTTGCATGTCTTCACATAGAATTCATGTTTGATTTTCTCCAACTAATTAAATCAAGATGAATTAATTAATTATTTTTCAAGCCGTTGCTAAGATCAAATTCAAATTTTAATTAAGGAATTTAGACTTCTGTGATCCATAACATTGTTTAGAAAAAAATTTCAGCGAAATCACATAAAATTTCTTTTGTTGACGCGTTTCGAACCAACCAGTGTGGCTCATCATCAGGACAACTTGTCCTGACGATGAGCCACACTGGTTGGTTCGAAACGCGTCAACAAAAGAAATTTTATGTGATTTCGTCAAATTTTAATTTTCAGTTTTTGTTCAGGGACTAACTAAAATTGGAATGTACCCTGAAATGCTATTTTTAGCATTTCTATATTTAGCACTTCTTGTTGCTATTTTCAACAGGGTGAGATAGATGAAATTGGGGATAAGGTATGGGACACAACAACAAAACTGCTGCAGCAATTTGATCAGTAGCAAAAATAAGATTTGGTGGTAATACAGACAGGTCTGCACGAGCTGCAGATCCAAACTACCCAACTGTAGGTAGGTGCAAGGTAGAGTAGGGCAACGTCGACTAGCTTGGTGCCAGGAACAACTGAAGCAGCAGAGATGGTTCGCTCTTTGGATCCCTGGGCGGTCGCGCTACTTGAAGGAGCCTTAAGCGTGGAGACAGATGATGACAAGGATACTTTAAGGAACATTTGTCTCAACCTGGCCAAGGTCCCAAATGACTTGACATGTTGCAAGTAGGTGTGATCATAGAACCTTAGGCCTGAGAGCAGTGCGCGTTGAGTGTGATCAGGGAGCAGAAGACTTACAACAAACAAATGTTTGTGGAAAAGACATTCACACTCGAAGCATGGAAGAGGGTGCAAGAGAAGAATGAGCACACTGCAGTAGTAGTAGCTGAGGCATGCAGGACTGTTCCGGAATTGCATATCTCAGCAGAAGCACCGATAGAGACCAAAATTAGAAAATTGGCTACAAGAGTGCGCGATGCAAAGAACGAGATGGCCAAGGTTTAGTTGGAGTTGAACCTCAAGATCACAGAGCTCGAGTTGAGGATACAACCTTCAACTCCACTAGAGGTCAAAGAACAGTGCAAGGCAACTGCCAAGGATGTGGTCATTGCAGTAGATGCCGCGGTCACGGAATGCACTACGCTTTTATCGCTTGAAGTACTCATGAGTCTATAGGAGGATCCCAACCTATAGAGGTTAAACATAGAGGCAAGATAATTTCAGCAACGGTATGATGAGGCAAGAGCGACGACACATAGCGATTGGCAAAACTGTAGGAGACAAAGGATTTGAAAGAGTAGGCGGAAGCACCACAACGAAAAGAGGCAGTCATCAAGGAATGATTTGGACCTTGATTGGATGAGGCATATGTGCTCTCTGCCACGATTGGGGAGAATTTGGCTAGCCTATAGACAGCAAGGCAAAAGATCCACGTGAATAGTGCAGGACGAGCAATGGAGTAGCTAGTCGAGCAGGTCAAGCAGGCAGCTACGCAATGTATAGTCGAAGTTGTAGTAGTGCAAGTGGAGTTGGGAGGTCTTCACAGCAAGATTTCCATGCCAGTAGAGTGACTCAGGGGCAAGTCACCATATTTGTGTTGGGGGTCTGTTGGGATAGGGTTCGCTAGAGTCAATTTTGGGTTTAAAAGCCCAAGTTTTGTGGCAGAAAGCCCAAGTTTTTGTATGTAAAGTGTAAAGTCTCCGGAAGATGTAGTCGCAGTGCGCGTAGATGAAGAGTGCCATAAAGGGTTTCTTTCCTTCTTTTGTGTAAGTTATGTTAGCTTTGGAAGATCTACCCCTCGATCGCGGACCATGGGATTGTATAAAAATGAGAGTCTTAGAAGAGTCTAAGGCATAATAATTAGATCTAAGTCTGAAGAACTTTGTAATGGGTCATTAGTAAAAAGAGCAAAGATTCTTAGTGTAGAAGAAAGGCTCTACAGCTGTGTGCGCAGAGGCCTAGGGTAGAAGTCTACAGCTACATGCACAAACCCCTGCAGCTGAATGGCGGGGTAGTTAGAGTCTGTAAGAAGATATGAAGCATTAATAAAAAGGATTATTCTGGAAATATCTTTGTTTGATCTATTTACTTCTGATATGAATGAATGTGATTATGTTATGATGAATAATGGGTTTATAATTTAATACTATATTCATGCGCGAATTTGTATGTTTTACATTGTTATTTGAATGCAAGCTATAATATATGTTTGCGCGAAGAACATTTTAATGTATGTTGAAGTTATCAGATACTTAAGCCGATCTGGGTAAACATAGGATTAAAAGTAATTACAGAGGTGCGTAAGTGATTGATTCACCTATTTAGGGTTCACGAAGGACATTCATAGACCTTCACGATGGTCTAGATGCCGAATAAGAGAAGTATATCGATAAGCCTTAAAAGGCTTATCGATCTCTGCGAAGACAAAGTTAGGGCATAAAACGACATCATAATCATCTCTCGGTGCAGAAACTTGGTTCTAGCACCCCCCTATACTGCTTTGGGTGAGAATTCAGTCTGCACTCCGGGGATTGATGCCGAAAGGGGCAGTAGTGTAGGGATTTGTTTGGATGAATTAACATTGAACCTGGATCAGGGCCCACTAAGCCAACAGTTCGATTCCAGTTTCGTATCTGATGGGTAACTAGAAATGTGTGAGGAAGGTAGTGGTTAAAGTGTTTAAGTCATGAAAGGGCTCTCTAGGTAACTCAATATACCATTTAGTTGTGGTACTTGTAAGTGTTCTTTAGAAAAGACCGAGTCGAATGGAATCATTATTAAACGAGTTGGATCAACATCATAGATGATACGTCATAACATGCATCGAAGAGTATTCTCCAAGATTCCCATTGAATTTTGGGATATTAGAAGGAAACTTAGTGGGAATAATTGGCCGCCATGGCGAATGAGCAATGGGGTCATTAGTAAGCAGAGTTAAATCTGGTAATTCAAGAGTAGCCACAAAAGGAAACTGTCAATTAAAGTCTAAAGGAAAATGGCCTAGATATGAAGGGATAGCTTGGGCAAGAGGCACTTGCATTCTTGGGTAAGGATGGTTTTGATAATAAGGAACCTAGTTACGAGGATATAGAGGGTTATGATAGCCAACATACAAGTTAGTTTGTTGCCCAGGCCCAACATGGTGATAAAGCTGCTGGAATGGTTGGGTTTGGATTTGTTGGCCTTGAAAAGGCACTTGATGTGATCCATATTGTTGCCTGTGATTGTACGGGTTTGATTGAGACTCTGAAAAATTTTGAAGAAGTTGACCTAAATTTGAGGATTACCTTGTGTAAGGGATTGAGAAGGTGAGGGACCTTGCACAAGTTGTCTAATCGGGATCCGGGGAGAACCAGACACCATTAGAATAGGCTGTAAAGGTTGACTCACATGTATTTGAGCTTGTTGAGGTGCCGATGGATAGGTAGGAATCTGTGATGAACTAGGTTGAATGGGTAAAGTAGGTTTCCAAACACTAGCATCCATTCGAGGGTAAGGACTATATCTAGGCGGGCTAGCATATTGAGGTATACCAACAACAGGTTGCCCCACTACCATAGGAGGAGGGTATGATGGAGTCAACTATGATCGAGATGGAGGGTACCCAACATAAGGAGGGTTGGGATGTTGAGGGTATATTTTCCCACTAACATAAGGGCCAGCCTGGTGCTCTATCGTAGGTGTAGGTGGAGGAAGAGGAGCAATTTGTATGTCATTCATAATAGAAGTACTAGAAATTATTCCCAAATTGGATGACATGGGAGAGGTCTAAGAATTGGAAGCCACACATAAAAAGGTACGAGATAATGACTGAAGACGGGCCACCATACAAATGAGTATATGGTGATGTTACAAACATAGATGAGGAATCGACAATTGATGTCTTAGCCATAATGGTGGACATGGGCAGGGAGTTTGAATGAGTTCGAGTCATGGTAAACACTCCCAATAAAGATAGCCACGAGAGATCCCTGGGTAGGCCCAAAGAATCAAGTAAAGGAGATTGGTTTGATAAAAATGAATTCCTTCCCAATGAACGAGAGTAGAAAGACGAGGATCCTCTTGAGGGATCTCTTCAATACCTACAAGTTTGTATGGAAGAGGTTCACCATCAGGGCCAAGATATATAGGTATGTCTGAGACAAAAGAAGAGAAGAGAAAGGTAACCAAGAATCAGGTGAAGATGGTTGAGGCTCCTCAGGTTCAATAACCTCATGAAAAAGAGTTTCTGACTCATGGAGGTGAGATTTAATAACCTCAGGTAACAAAGTTTCTGACTCGGAGGTGAGATTTAATGACCTCACGTAACAAAGTTTCAGGGACTTTTGTTTCAATTGTGTCATTGTCACCAAGAGGAATAGATGTAATCTTAGGTTCCGAACTCAAAGGGACATATGATTATGGCTGATCAATATGGGGAGGAGGGCCAAAAGTAGTTAGTGATGTTCCTTATTCCGTAGCTTGTGTTTTCTTATGCTTTGGACGACATTTAGCAATAGCCTCTAGAGTAAGAGGAAGCTTATTTTGCATTTTGCCCGAACTACGCGGAAGGGGATTTTGTTCTTTCAAATTAAAATGATGAAAGACCGATTTCAAGTATCACATCTATCTCATAATAATAATGTTCAATTTTCACATGATAGATTTATATTTAAATTTTCACATATTTATACCTATTTTATATATTTATTTAATTGACTAATGTTAAAATTTTAAGAGGAATATTTTGTTATTATATTTATTACTTAATTAAATGATGTTTAGATTTCAACATGGTTGCGTTATGCTAAGAATTCAAAGTCTCTTTTACATTGTTACTTGAATGAAATTTTTTAAATAGGATACACCAGCTACATAATTTTAATTATCGCTGTACTTTAGCAGACCCTCAATACACTAAAGTGAGTAGACTAAATTTCCCTTTCTTTTTTCGAATATAACGGTATCGCGGGTTAATGAATGAAGCAGTTTTCCGTTCATTGTTCAGATATATAAATACTCTTAATTAAGAATATATATATATATATATATATATATATATATATATATATTATATATTGTTTGAGGTGATTGTTGTTATTTATTCAAAATATTAATGAAATGCACTGAAAACATTTCAGAAGCCCAACCCTGCTTGCCTTTGCCTTTTTAGTCCAAAAGGCTTTTAAAGATTCTTTAAATTTTTATTTTTCACCTTCTTTTTAAATATTTTTTCAAACAGGAAACCAAACAGAAAACAGAAAATACATGTACGACTAACTAAAATCAAATGACAACAATTCCTGCTTTTATCAGTGACTAGAAATTTTTCTCACCACCAACTACTCGACCCAGACCATGCATTGTTACAGAAGCAAAACATAAAGTTGTACTGTCAGAAAAAAATAAAAATCAACGCCATCAGAATCCATCGTTTCCGTAGTGCCCAGAAATGCTCAACGCAAACATAGGTAGTAGCAAAATAACGTGAAAAATATTCAAGAGCTTCTTATACACAACTCGTTTTCTGCAATTTGGTGCTTTGCTTTCATTAGCCAACAATATACCAATCATTTAAAAGAACTAGAAACCTCCTCCATGTTACCATTTAGGAAAAAGTAAAAACAAGAGGCGGTAGTATAACTAGGTTATTTTTTGTTTTGAAAATTATGAAAATATGAAAAATTTGGTAATATTTTGATAAATTCAGAGCAAGTTTTTTGTAAATCCAAATTAAAGTTATTAAATTTCAAGATTTGAATGACCCAAAAATTTTTTATTGCCACTTTCAAAAACATGAATTAAACACTGTTTCTATCAATTTTATTAAATTATTTTTGCTGAAATTCTAAGCAAAAGTAGCACTTTCTCCCTCGATAGACTTGTCAAAAACGAGAGGCTACTTATATACTGAAAGTATTACAAAGATGGTTTACTTATATAATGAAAGTATTACAAATATGGTTTGCACGACGGTGAGCAGCAGTAAAACAGTTGCCGCCAGCTGGCTAAGAATTTTCCACGGCGAAGAGCAATACTCACTCACAAGCTCAGCACAGTAGACCTTGAATTTATTTTTGCGATACAACTTCACTTTTCCTGTCAATTTATCGAAGACATCTTCTAGACTGTTGAAGAGCTTGGCAACCTCTCGTTGCTCCCAAGGCCGTTTGTAACAATGCCCTGTTTTCTGAGCAAAGCCACGTCTTCTTCGGAGTCGATTAACTGGTCCATCAAAGACTTTGATTATGCAAACGAGAAAGGTATCTAGAAATGAAAGAGGACTCTATACTAGAGATTTTTGCATCTAAAACTTAAGAAGGCAAAGAATTTTGTGCTATGGAAAATAATTATCATTTTTAGATCTTTGTAGAATTATCCACACTTACTTATCATAGGTTAGAATTAAATTATGTGTTTGTATAGGTTTCATTTGTTATTAATTATTTTAGGACTATAACTTAAGTTAATTTATATTTCATTTTAGTGTGATTTAATTTATTTAAGATAATGGAGTTAAGTGAAATGTTGTTGCGCTGAAAAATGAGGTTGATTAAATGTATGTGTGATAAAAAATGATATTTATTGAATTTTAAATATAAAAATATAGTATTTTTATAAAAGATATGATTAAATTTTGATTTAATGTTAAATCTAATAGAGCATGTTAACTTGGTACAAAAATAAAGTTTAGAAAATTCTCTCAACAATTGTTCTAAAATTTCATTCTGAAAATATTGGTAAGCTAAAACAAATTGTTTGAAAAAAAGAATTGTTTGGCTTTAAATTTGTGTATTACAAATAAACAATTTTATTTGCAGCTTTTATTCTCTATCTATATGGAAACCTCCATAATGGCCACCAATGTACATCTTCACTCCTACTCATGAGTAATGCAGAGTTCTTGCTTCTTGCTTCACTCTCCCTCAAAAAGGGAGTTCTTACTCAACTCCAACTTGTAAGGAGGAGTTTCTTGTTAGGTAAGAAGTGATTTTTGTGTCTTGATTTCATGTTCATGAAGAGGTATGGATCATAATAAAAAAAAATTGATTTATAAGTAATCTCTAAAAATAACCTTGGGTTGATAATCACATATTTCAAAAGAAAATTCAAAAGTGGCTTAGCACACATTTCTTTCATAATGCTTCTAATTCTAAAGCTTGATAATCACATAGTTCAAAAGAAAATTTAAAAGTCACTTCACACACATTTCTTTCATAATGCTTCCAATTCTAAAACTTGAATATCCTTTAGTTAAACTTGTTATCATAACAATTAAAGTCTAAAGACAATTATTATAATTAAAATTTGACCATGGGCATTTTTATTAAGATATCAACTATAATTCAATTCTAAATTAGCTTTAATGAGTCAAAAATAGTTTTGCAATATAATATTTGATTTATTAACAAATTATATGCATTCTAAGAAATCGAAAATTGTAAGCCTACAAAATGTCATTCTACAAGAGAAAAGTTGCCTCATAAGGAAGCATGTTCTCATAAAAATTGTTGCATGATCAATAACCATGTCTTTCAATAAATCACGAAAATTCAGTAGGAATGATGTTTCTCACTTTACAATATTAATACCCTCTAACTTGTAGACCACCCTAGTAATAACTATAGGATATGAATGTGCAAATTTGTTATTAAATATTTGTATAAAAAAATCCTTAATAAATGATTCTTTTGCAGTTGAATAATTGTTGATTTCAAAATCAGAAACTAATATGAGAATACCAACATTGTAAGTAATTAATTATATATTTCCATAAAATATAGAAATGTTGTATAAGCACACATAGCTCTTAGTATGAATTTTACTTAAAGGAATTATTTTAAGATTTCTTAGAGCATGAGAACGAATAAAATCAAGACAATATCCATTAAAAAAGCTACTAAAAAGAGGCTCAAAGAGGCTCATGGGCTTATGTTGTATAACATGTCTAACCACTAAAACATATAACTATTTTTCTACTATCTAGTTATCTCACATCTTACCCTACACAAATGTAGTATTTTCTCATTTGTTTGCATAAGTTGATGCATGTCTCTAGATTTTCTATGTTTATTAAATAGTCCTTTTAAGACATGAAACGATACTCACTATTCATTTATCACTCTTTGCAACAGAAGTTATTGGCGTCATCACGAGCCTAATTCACTATAGTTATAATCATTACGACATTGGTTATCGAGGGCTTTTGTTTGGATTTCCTATCTAATTGATTTTTCAAATAATTATTCATTATTGATCTTAAAGAGGCAATCAGAACACATTCCATGATGCAACACCTATCACATGGTTGGCAATTTGTGATAGAGTCAAAGAAGCTAAGATGGTGATCATTGCTCAAACCAATAGACCCACATTCCTTTCTCACACTAACCATCACATAGCCACTATCCCAAGACCCTTCACCACTTAGCCATTATGAATCTAGAAGATATCTCTCAAGAGAGGGTAGAATTTCAATTCCTCAACCTTTTGTATAGGTTTGTCGAGCGATATTTCAAAGGGTGCAAATTTAAGGAAAAATGATTTCAAATGGATGTATCTAGAAATTCCTACTAAAGATACGATTAAACCACGCTTGGAATATGCCACCCTCACATATGTAATGAACTCCCTTGCAATATCCTTGCAACGAATCCATGATTTATCACCATGTTGTATCAAGTTTTTCAACAACCCAACCATTGGCAATGATTGGCTACATTATGCACACAAACGTGATTATGTTGACTAACAATGGAACCACCCATAATTTTATTCATAGGACAGTGGCATAAGAAATCTATTCTTATGTTTGTGCCATACATAATTTTCAAATTATAATGGCCAATGTTGGTATAATGAAATGTCGAGGTAGATGTGAAAATCTGAAATTACATATTTGTGAGCGTCAACTCAAAACTCACTTGCTTTCTATCAACATGAGTAGTTGTGATATAGTTATTGCAATTAGAATGGTTACACACTTTGGGAACTATCACCATGGATTTCAAGGATTTATATATGACCTTGATTAAAGTAGGGTAGAAACATACCCTCAAAGGGATTACATCTAATTCCCATGAAATTATCACCTCTCATCATAATATGAAAAGGTTATTAAAGAAAGGTTGCTTGTGTATTATTGCATAGTTTAATGTCATACAATTAGAAGACATGGCCCACAAGAGATTCAACCTAATTTTTATTTTTTTTTCTTTAAGCATCAACAAATAATTGAAACACCACATGGTTTACCACCTTCACATTATAAAAGAATAATTCTTAATAGATTTATAATATGCCAAGATCATATTAAACTTAAGGGAATAGATCTTACATCTATATAAGAATTTTATAGACTGAACAAAACACTTTATAAAAATAGGAGAATGGTTTCTAATATACCTAGATTAGGCTAGGTTATAAGGTATAAAACATATGCCAAACTATTACGAACAATGAACTCTTAAACTTATAATACTTCTCAAGCTCACAATAAATGTCTCGCTCCTTCTACCTTCATATGAATGAAATTGAAGAGGAAAAGGATATTTATAAACTCTTGATAGGTAAACTAGTGAAATAAATCAATGACTATTGGTAAGTAGATTCCAACTTGTTATAAGAAAGGATGGGGTATTAGAAAATTTCTGATATTATCTCGTCCCTTGGATTCATGACGACATATGGGGACCCATATTTCTTTAGAGGATTTGGAGAATATTTACACAGTGGAGTTTTATCGAAATCCTAGCGAAACAATCACACTCACTGTCTCGTGACAAGACATGAAGTATTATTAAATATCTTATAAAATATTTACTAAGTACGTTGTAACATCCCACCATTTTTACCCCTCTTGTAACATCAAATGTGATTTTGACTTCAGTGTGGGAAAAATATAGTTAGCTAACCTCTATTATAAAAGTTGTTAATTATTAAGTTAATTTAATTAAAATCGTTGGAGGAAGGGAAAACCTATGGATCATAGTTATGATTGACATTTTTTTATTTTTCTTACAAAACTTGAGTAGCCATACCGTACCAAATTGAATGTTGGAAATAATCAAAGTTGAGAAAAGCGATTACTTGAAAGGTTTTTAATGTGATGTGATTGGGGCCAAACTAGAGTTGGTAGAGTCACTTACAATGCATTTATGAGAATAGATATTGGAATGGGTGTGCCCATTCTCATTATCCCTTGTTGCAATCAAGTAGATAATAATGGAGGAAAAAGGCACAGAGGAGGCAAGGAAGTGCTATATATCGGTTGTGTAGAGGGATGTAGGTGAAATCCTACATATATGCATAACAAAAATGAATTTGGGGTTCGGTTCGCCTCTTAGGAGGAGAAGGTAGTTTCTCAACAAATCCTTGTTTAGAGCTTCTTGTGGAACTAGATTTTATACCTTCTAAATTTTGAGGCCTTGTGATCTTGAGAAAGTACCTTATGTATTTAGGTGCTAACTATCTCGACTATGAAAGATGCCACTAAAATACTTGTGTGATCATATGTTTCTAGTGTGAAATTCTATGATTAAACACACCACTAAGTCATTTCCATGTCTTTAAACCTCTTAGTGCTTGTGGTTTTGATATTACACCATCAAGTTCTTATTTGGTATGTTAAACCACTTAGTTCATGTTGAACAATTAAACACACCATTGAGTCATTTCCTTGTTTATTTAACCACTTAGTGCTTATGGTTTAACTATTACACCACTAAGTGTTTTCTTCATTTTTTAAACCAATTAGTGCCTATCGAATAGTTAAATACACCATTGAGTGCTTGCTTTGTCTATTAAACCAATCAGTGCTTACATTCTGGTTGCTACACCACTAAGTGTTTTCCTGTTCTATTAAACCATTTAGTGATTACTAAGAAATAAAACACACCACTGTGTTCTTACCAATTGGCTATTGTTATAGCTAAAAAATGCCAGCCCCTATGGTGCAATAGAAGGAGACAACACTTGTCAAGTCATTGTGCCAAAAAATAATATGTGAAAGGCTCCAAAAAGGTGAAATTAGAAGCTTCAATGCTCCCTTGTTGTTTTGGTTGACTAACATTAGGCCCAACACCACCTTGTGTTAGAATAACTTAAGCAATAGAGGGCTAAAAACACCCCGGTGCCAGTGGTTTGTAGCAATGAAGAACAAGTTTTACATGGATAAGGTTGATCATGTCATGTTTAATCACTCATAGTGGATAGGGATCAAAACCCTGGACACAATCTATAAAGTTTCTAGATTCAATGTGATCACTCCTGAGAAAAACTTATATAAATAGGCTCTCTAAAAGTCAAAAGGATAAAGTTATAATGTCAAAATGTTGTCAGAAATTTAATCTGTAGTATACTTCATAAATAAGCTTACACAAATAGGTCTTGATATCAATGAATGTATGTGGGGAGGTTAGTCAGGAAAATGTTACAAAAGGCTCAACTATGTACTTCTACTTGGTATAGTATAAAGTGATAAAGATTTTCCCCATTTCATTCATGTCTTCCTTTGATGTTCACATGTTTGAATTGAGTTTATATCTATGGATGCACTAATATTTTGTTGCAGGAAAATAGTCGATTGGCTTCTCGTTTGTTTACAAAGATTTAGCAGCAGTAGCAGGAGCCGAGATCTCTGAGAGATCTCCTACAAAATGGAACCATCAAATAGAATTGTATTCCTCATGATAGGAAGGTAAAATTATCCACTTTCTTCGTGTTTTCTTATTCTATGATTAGGATTTCTTTCCTTTTGTTGTACTACACTTTAATCACATGCCCTCCATCTAAGAAAGCCCTAGGTAGGTATGCTGGACCTAAATTAACTCAACACTATGCGTGAAATTTTTCCGTAACAGAATTAGCAAATAAATTGGGGAGATCCTAGTGAGAGAATTTTTGTAGCCTTAGTATTTACTTTTTTCAGTGTATTTTCTTTGTCCTTTGTAATTTACTATAGTCATAAGTAGAATCATCAACTTGGATCTGAAACCCTATTGATTTACAAGTTTAACACTGAGCTTTCCCTTTTTTTTCTTGTCCCCAGTTATAACTAGGGCATTGAAGGCTCCTCTGGTTCTTAGATAACACTACAATAGAGGTTTATTGGCTTATGTTGCTCAATTTGTTCATGCACAGAGCATTAAATCCTTCTTTTAGATATTTTTGAAGGGTTTCACTCATAAATTTTTCAATTTTTAGGTACAATGTTAAGTCCTTTCAGAGTCTACTTCGAGATATATAGTTTTTGAGCTTGATTATTGTGTAGTTTTCTATATTTTCCTTCAACTAGTGGAATTTTGCTTTCTGATTCGGGTTTTGAACTTTCTCTTGGGTTTGATTCCAATCAGAGACATTAGTGACTAGATACCTCTCTCACATCATTGACTGTAGATAACCCATTTGTATTTGTTTACTTTTGAGTTTCATACTTGTTGATTTTTGAGCTCTTAGTGCACACTTTCTTGTAGGTTAGGGTTGGTTCTTTTTAATAGGTCTTTTGACTATTTCCTTTTGATTTTTCTTGGTGTACATTCCTAGCTAGTTTTCTAATTTATTTTATGGATCTAAGTGTTTGATGAGAGATAAAAAATATTGTTATTTATGTTTATTATAAGGAATTATTTATACAATACATTGGCTACGTGGAGGCAAAAAACAAGTGGGCTAGAGAAACATAGGTTGAGGAGTATTGTGGGAGTATGGAGAGTGGGAGGGAGAAAGGAAAACTATGTTGGGATTAGGTCCATAGTAGCCTAATATTCAAACCTATGGCTCTAATATTGACATGCAATTCATGGTAATGTTAAATTCTTAAAATAAAAGTGGCATTCTTATTATCTTTTATTTTCATCCTTAAATTTTTAACATTACCATCAAATGACTCAGTGATCTAGGTGGCTCCAGAAACATGCCGATGTCCAAGAGGACTCAGAAAGGGTCAAAATTCAAAGTGGTCAGAATGCTCCCAACCTAGAACCATATCAAAGTGCTTATCACCCTAATTCCAATGGTGTGAACGACTCTGAAATCCGAGCTCGTATGGAGGAGATAGAGCCAATCAAAGTTGTGGTCAAAGTTAGGTAGTGGGGCAAGTTTAAGTGTCCTACAAATTCACTTTCAACCAGAATGGAAACTTAGCTCCCGAGAGCAGGCCAAAATGCTGCCTCTTTAAAATGCCTAATGACCCTTATTTTCATTAAAATAAAAAATAATAAATATTTTTTAAGAACAAATATATATCTATATATGTGTGTGTGTGTGTGTGTGTGTGTGTGTGTGTGATGAGGTGGCAGGCCATGACCCCCGTCGCCCTCCCCCAAAACCATATATTAACAAATTTAATTAAAACATAGGGTGATAGTCCGTGGCCCCCATTGGCCCTAACCACCATACACCGTAACAAATGGTCAAACGAATTGTTATATTATAACAAACATAAATGTGTATGGGTGGTGGGTGGGCCAGCTCCGGTGGACCCGGCCCATGCCCCACACATTTTCCACTTATTTCATGAATTCTGAGGGCAGTGGCGTTTGAACCCACTCAGCCAATGTGGCTAGCCACCTCCCAGATGCCCTCACAAATGCACCCTATTTAATGCATAACAAAACAAACAAATTCGCGCCCAAAAAAACAAAACCACGTGCATAAACTTAACCGTGTATAATTTTGGAGGGGTCAGGATTTAATCCCTCGACCTCCCTGTCTCTATCCATGTGCCTTAACTAATGCGCCAAGAGGGCACTCTTGTTAAATCCACTACCCATTGTGTATAAGATCCTCACAATCATTTGCATGGGGAGGGGTGTAGAATGGAACAGGGAGAGAACAAACAAAAAGGAGGTGCCCGAAATAGAGTTTTGTGCGGCGGACCACGTCCAGGTGGAACCATGATGCAGTTCCAGGAGGCAGAAATTTGACATGATTTTCGAGACAAAATTTTTGCAGAGAATCTTAAGATGCTAAAAAGATTTCCTGTGAGGTAAATTTTTTTTGTTAGAATGTAATCAAGTTTATAGTCATTTTTCTCACATTTTCGCAGGGAAGAGAATGGTGAGTTCAGATTCACCTTTTGAGCATCAGATTTCCAGATTCCCAATCAAGGAGAATCTTTGAGAATCATGAGGGAATCTTCCAAATTCCTTAGAGGCTGAAATTTCCCAGATCTAGAATGCAACCAACTTTATACTCATTCTTCTCAGAATTTCACAAGGGTCCTAATGGAAAGATCATTTTTCTCATTTGAGTTGCAGATTCCCAGTCAACCCAGAGGAGGGAACCTTTGGAGAATTGCAAGGGAATCTAAAAGATTCCCACAGGCACAAATTTTTCCAATGTCAGAATTTGACAAATGGATAGTTGATTTTACACTTCTTGATGACAAAAATTCAGTGGCGTAGTCAGTATTTGTAGTTGAGCCTTCTATTTTTTGGCCATTTTCCAAATTGGAGTGATGGTGTCAGATTTCAGAGTGTGGATAATCGATCTTATGCCATCGACCTCACGATTTTGATGGTGCATTCAAATCCAACAACTGAATTATATTCTTCATCCAACATCATATTTGAGGTATATGAAGTGTTGTTGTCATGTACTTCTTTGATCTTTTGATTTAAGATGTACTATGTTGTTTCAATTCTTGCTTGATGCATGATTCAAAATCTTTGTATCTATTTCATGTGAGATGTATTCATCATGGATTGTTATGTATGTCTTGATTGAGATCCCTTTTATGCCATGACGGCGGGGTACTCATTGTCACCATGGGTGTTTTGGTCGAGATCCATTTGATGCCATGATGGGAAGATACTCATTGTCACCATGTATAAGTTTATGTCATGCTGAGAGGAGTTCTATTGTGAGTGATAGTTCCTGTAGCAGAATGTCTCATGGAGATACTTTGCCAATCATGTAGAGGGCACATGTCCTTGTATGACAGAAAACATAGTCCATGTACATCTTCACTATTTCCAGCATTGAATGAAGCAGCCAACACCATCTTGACACCAGGGTCGGAGATGTTCTCCACACTGGATGAACTCCGTTATCAATGTCTCATGTCTTGATTTTTTTATTGTCATTATGTTTCCATTTACTTAAGCATGCATATATGTTAATTTATGCTCTATTAAAATGTAACTCTAACCACATCATGGGAGTAAAATATATCGATTAAATCTGGGAGTTGAGTCAACTCCAATCAAGTTTGGCATCAAAGCGATCTTCGCATGGATGTGAATTGTGAGCGTGAACAATGGAACATGGAGCGATGGAGGATGACAAAGAGATATATGGGACCATGCTCAGAGTGTCCAAAAATATGGACATAATTAATGAATCTTCACAAGAAGAGATAGAGGAAAAGTAGTTATTGCAACTTCAGTTGGGAGCCATGGAAGAGGCCCTGGAAGAGCTGAAGCAAAACAACCAGTCTTCAAGCAGATAAAACTGAATTGAAGATGATTCTACAGGAAGAGAAAGAGAATAAATAGAGGTTGATATGACAGCTTCAAGCTAAGGATGAGGCCTTGGAAAAATTGTAGCGTGACCCATGTGAGGTAAAAAGTAATTCTCTCACTTCATGTATGTTTCCTGAGGATGATTTTGTTGTTTTTGAAAATCATACCATAGGAATTGGCTCCAAACTGTTGAGGAAAATGGGGTATGAAGGAAAAGGTTTGGGCTAAAATGACCAATGCATCTTCAACCCCATCAAAGTAGAGGAATTACCCCATCAGGCAGGACTTGGGTATGTCGAGAAGGAAGTTAGGGAATGTGCCAAGATAGCCAGCGAACCACCAACAAAAAATGATGAGAAGACCTCATTAGTTCTTTCCAACTCAAAAGTGAAGGTAAAAGATGTTGATTTCCCTTCAGTTTCATATTCATATAGTACAATTTCTGTTGAAACTGTGGAGATACCAATTACAGGGACAAACATGAGGCTCCTTACTAGGATGAGGTACAAGGAAGAAGAAGAACTTATTGTTAATAGCCAAGGTATAACTCAACCATTGGAGGTCATGCAAAGACCTCAATTTGCAAGCTTGGGATATACTAAAGGAGAGTGCTCGAAGGTGTCAGATGCTTCCAAGACAATTGTTGAAATCATCAAGGAAGAGAATGATGGGGACACATCACCATCATCCCATGGTAGTGCCCATTGCAGGGAAAGAGCTGAGGCAAGCTTTCATTGCCATAATTACACCAAAGGCAACACGAAAAGGTATAACAAGTCTCAATATTCAAATGTTCATTTCGATTACATTCATGTTGTTAATGATGGACATAAATAATGGCATCGAAAAACATGTACTTTTTGTGGTTTACCTAACCATATATTTGGTGAGTGCTGGAAGAGAATGGCAGCACAAAAAAGGATGAGGCGTGAAAGACCCTCTCAACAATAGGCAAAGAAGAAGGTAAAGCAGATATGGAGGAAGAAGACCTATTGTATGCATTGCAACAGAAGTGGTCATCAAAGGGCCACATGTTGGAGGCTCCATCCAGAGCAATGTCGCAAGGAAAACGCATCTAAGCATGAACTAGATGAAATGGTTGTTCGACTAGAAAATGTGCTACAAGGATGCAACCCATTCACTTTGATAAGTGAGAATGGTTCTTTTAGGTGTGGTATAATGTCATGGTCTTCTTTTTCCAATCATGTGTTGCATTTTAAACTGTAAAAGTGATGATGTGTTTTCCATCACTTGTTGCGGCAACAATGATGTCTAGACTTAGTTTGTGTTGCATTTTTAACTGTGAAAGTGATGATATGTTTTCCATCACTTGTTAAAGAAACAATAGTGTTTGGCCCTTTTTTTGTAAATCATCTGTTGCAGTAATAATGTGTTTTCCATCACTTGTTGAAGCAAGAATGATATTTTGGGCTTGTTTGATAACTGGGGTATTATTTCCATTTTGATGTAAACTTGACAACCGAGTATGTGTTATAAACTCATGACAAGTATGTGATGCTTGGGTCATTAGTTGGTCATGAAAATTAATCATGTGATTTGTAAAACAATGTACAACAATTTTACAGAGGGTGCAGGTGTTGGCTCATCACTTATGGCTCCGAAGGATAAAGGTCACAAAGAAGGAAGGGTGACTTATCAAACACTTGTGATGCAGACAATGTACAAAGAAGTTGCAAATTATTTTTTCCCTGCTTTTGGAAGACCAAAAGCTCCTCAGTGAGGAGGAAATATCCAGGTGGCTCCAAACACATGCAGAAGCCCAAGAGGACTTAGAAGGGGTCAAAATTCAAAGTGGTTAGAATTCTCCCAAACTAGCATTAGATCGAAGTGTTAGTCACCCTGATACCAATGGTGTGAACGACACTCAAATTCGAGCTCGTATGGAGGAGCTAGAGCCAGTCAAAGTTGTGCAGTGGGCTAGGTTTAAGTGTCCAACAAATTCACCATCAACTGGTGTGGAAACTTAGCTCCCGAGAGCGGGTAAAATTGTTGCCTCTTTAAAATTTCCAACGACCCTTATTTTCGTTAAAATTAAAAATAATTAATATTTTTTAAAAACAAAAAAATAAAAATTATTTAATAGTTTTTAAAAATGAAAAAATAAAAAAATATATGTGTAATGAGGTTGTGAGCCATGACCCCACTGGCCCCAACCACCATACACCCTAACAATCAGTCAAACGAATTGTTATATTATAACAAACATAAATGTGTATGGGCGGTGGGTGGGCCACCTTCGGTGGACCTGGCCTATGTCCCACCCATTTCCCACTTGTTACATGAATTTCAAGGGCTGCGGGACTTGAAACTGCCTAGTTGATGTGGCCAGCCCACCTCCCAGGCATCCTCACACCAATACCAATAGTCACAAACGTGCCTCGTTTAATGCGTAACAAAACAAATAAATCCATGCCCAAAACAAAAAAACTCCGTGCATAAAATTGACTGTGTATATTTTTGGAGGGGTCAAGATTTGATCCCCTGACCTCCCTATCTTTGTCCATCCACCTTAACTATGCGTCAAGAGGGCACTCTTGTTAAAATTGTCGCCCATTGTGTATAAGACCCTCACATAGTCATTTGCATTGGGAGGGGTGTAGAATGGAATAAGGAGAGAACCACGAAGGTTCCTGAGAATGGAGTTCTATGCTGGGGAACTATGCTCAGGTGGAACCATCATGCAATTCCAGGAGGTGGAACCTTGACACACTTTTCGAGAGAAAATATTTGTAGAGAATCTTAAGATGCTAAAAAGATTCCCTGGGAGGTAAAAATTCTTTTGTCAGAATGTAATCAAGTTTATAGTCACTGTTATTAGATTTTTGGAGGGAACACAATGGTGAGGTCAGATTCACTTTTTGAGGAGCAGATTTGCGGATTCCTAGCAGAGGAGAATCTTGAGGGAATCTTCAAGATTCCTTGGAGGCTGAAATTTCCCAGATCTAGAATGCAACCAACTTTATACTCATTCTTCTCAGAATTTCGCAAGGATCTTAATGGCGAGATTAGTTTTTTGATTTGAGTTGCAGATCTCCAGTCAGCTGAGAGGAGGGAATCTTTGGAGAATTGCGAGAGAATCTAAAAGATTCCTATAGGTCCAGATTTTTTTGGTGTCAGAATTCGACAAATGGATAGACGATTTTACACCTCTTGATGACACAAATTCAGTGGTGTAGTTAGTTTTTGCAGCTCAGCCTTCTATGTTTCGGCCATTTTCCATATTGGAGTGATGGTGTTAGATTTCAGAGTGTGGATAATGGATCTTATGCCATTTGACTCCACAATTTTGATGGTGCATTCAGATCCAGCAACTGAGTATTATATTCTTCAGCCAAGATCAAAGTTGAGGTTTATGAAGTGTTGTTTTCATTTACTTCTTTGATCTTTTGTTGTGAGATGTACTACGTTGTTTTGATTCCTGCTTGATGCATGATGCATAATATTTGTATCTATTTCATGTGAGATGTATTCATCATGGATTGTTATGTATGTTTTGATTGAGATCCCTTTGATGCCATGATTGCAGGATACTCATTGTCACCATGGGTATTTTGGTTGAGATCCCTTTGATGCCATGATGGCAGGATACCCATTGTCACCATGTATAAGTTTATGTCATGCTGATAGGAGGTCTATTGTGAGTGATATTTCTTGTAGCAAAATATCTCGTGGAGAGACTTTTCCACTCATGTAGAGGGCACACGTTCTTGTATGACAGAAAACATAGTCCATGTACATCTTCACCATTTCCAACATTGAATGAAGCAGCCAAAACCATCTTGACACTAGGCCTGTAGACGTAGTCCACACTGGATGAACATCGTTATCGATGCCTCATGTCTATGATTTGTTGATTGTCATTATGTTTCATTTACTTAAGCATGCATATATGTTCATTTATGCTCTATTAAAATGCAACTCTAACCACATCATGGGAGTAAAATATATTGGTTAAATCTAGGAGTTGAGTCAAGTCAAATCACTCAGGATGTTTGAGAGTGGTTCCAGCCTCATTAGATCTCATATTAAGAAAGCAGAATTTTAGGTCTCATTCAAAATCTAGCAGACTTATTACCTTTTCAGGATTTTAGGATTGGGGGTATTGCAATGGTTCCATTAGATTTTGTCATGTACTAGGATATGGAACTCGTATTTTATTAAAAGAACCAAGCCCTCTATGTAACTTGATGTTAGTGACATTGGTTTTCGAACTCCTCTATCATGGCCCTACTAAAAATGTACTCGTCACTGAAACAAAATCTTGACTTGACATGCTATGTTTTTCTATATTATGTTAATGCTTAGAGGATGATATTAATGACAAAGATCCCAAGATGAGCTATGATTTTGATGATATCTAGTTATTTGTTGTAGAATTATTTTTTTGGATGCTAGAGGCCATATAGAGCATATTTATTGATGTATTTTTGGTTCAAAGATGGATTGCACTTGATAATATTTTGGTTATGTGCACCCTTACATGCTATATAAATGAGAACTTGTAATTTGTGGACCTATGGTCGATGAAGAGTATAACTACTAAATGAATGATGTTATATGGTTTAACCCATTTTTTCCTGTTGTTTATCACAAATTCATCATTCTACATGCCTTTGCTGACATATATGCATCAAAATATAATAAAATATATATTATATAAAATTCACTCCCAAAATCACTCCCAACATTGGAGATCTTTAAAATGTCACTCCTCCTTCCTTCTTCCACTCCCAATTCCCAATTTTGCTCCTGCTCCCAAGCAACCTTGCTCCAGAACAAACATGCATCATATTACTAATACCTCTATGATCTATGTCTAATGTGTATGTTAATATTTTTTACCTATTGCTTAGCTAGTGATCCTTCCAATGATGGGAAGTAGAGAAGACATATATGGAACCTTCACCCTTTCCTTACATTAGTGATGAACAAGTTGAATGAATGTGAAGGAGATAGTGATATTAACTATTGTTTGGTAGAGGGCACATGCATGCCATAGGAGATAGTGAAATTGACTATTGTTTTGAAGAGGGCGCATGCATGCTAAGGCCACGCATGTGACACCTTCAGTTAATTCTAGTTTAGATGTTGTTTCAACTTTAGCAATTGTGGTTTTGGATAGATTTTTTCTATTATTATAAATTTCTTTTTATTTTTTTAGTTTTAGCATGCATGATCTATTCTTACTAAGAGGAGCAGATCCTTAGTCAATTACTTTGCGTGAGAAATTCCCATCTTAGGTAGAGGACACAGATCACAAGGAAGGGATGCATGTTTGCATGCTCTAGTTCATCTTTTGATGGAGACATACTTACTTGGCACTCTTACCATGCAACTATGGTGCACTAGGTGATCAAGTTAGGGCTCTGATTTGAAAAAGTCCAGCCAAATAGGTTTTTTCATGTGTCGATATTCAATGTGCTTTCTCTGCTCTTCCTATTCTATAAGCAATTCTTCCTATTCTATAAGCAAGATGAAAGGTGCACCATTGTGTTGGTTATTGAGGTTTTTTTTTGAGTTGTTGTAGTGTATTGTCTTTAGTATTCAATAGAAAAAAGATGCAATTGAGAGTTCAAATATATGTGTTTTCCATTAAAAATTTCCACAGTGTGTATTTGTAAATCAACCAACTTATATCTGCCTCTTTTTTATTGAAACTTTCAAGTTTTCACTTACCTAGTATTTAGGCTGTTCTTTCTAGGTGCATAATCTACTTACCATTGTTAATGAAAATAAAGGGATATAAATATAAAGGGTTATAAAAAGTGTTATTGAAAAAATGGATACCTACAATATATAGTAAAAGTAGTGGCTTTTAAATTGGGAAGGTATATTGGGAGCATATCGGTAAGGGGTTAAATAAAGTAATTTTTAGAGGTATTTTCCAATCTGTAGTCAAATTAAGGGTATTGTTTAGTATGCCACGAACGCACATGCTATGTTAAAGGTTCATTGAATAAAGCCCCCGTGGTTAAGAGGAAGTATGTTGAGACAATATTATGGAGGTTTAATATGTAGGAATGTAAACATGAATAGGTCCCTATTCCTATAAGTGTAAATTTATATACATATTAGTGCCCCAAGACATAGAAAGAGGAGGATGAAATGTCCCATGTTCCACATGTCAATGTAATTGGAAGTTTGATGTATTCAATGGACTATACTAGACCAATAATTGCATATGCAATGGGAGTACTGAGCAAGAATATGTCAAATCTAGGGAAGGAGCATTGAACAAAATAAAGAGGGCTTGTAGGTATTTGTGAGACACAACTAGATATGAATTATGCTACCAAGAAAGACCAAAAGTGGAAAGAGTGAACTAGACACACATGGATATATTCATGCAAACTGAGATGGAGATCTAGATCATAAAATATCTACAAGTTGGTACGTGTTTAACCTATTTAGAGGAGAAATACGTTGGATGAGAAATAGACGGTTTATAGTGGTACTCTCAGCTACATAACTTGAATACATGGAAGCCACTCATTTCAACAATAAAATAGTATGGTTATATAGATTGTGGTCAATTATTGGGTTGGTATAACATGTTGTAAGGAAATATTTAGATAGTTGGAGTGTAGTATTTCTAGAGAAGAACATAACCTATCATTTGAAAACAAAGCATATTGATATTCAATATCACTTCGGGATAGATATGATTGAGGACGAGAAGGTACTACTCGTAAAGGTGGACACTTTCAAGAATGTTTCAAATTCATTAACAAATCTATTAGCACTAAGAATTTATTTTAGTGTAGATAACCAATGGGCATTATTTCGTTATATTATTGATCGTGTAATCCTGGGACGCCCTGTATGCAAAGAAAACAACAAGTGGGAGAATGTCTAGGTATATCTTATATTATTTTCATGATTACCCCATGCATTTTACATTGAACCAAGAATAATAAAGGGGGAAACCACCCTTATTTGGTGGTTTCCCCCTACATGAAGAAAATAAAATTTTGGGAGGTTTTTCATATACATTTTTGGTGGTTTTCAACGCATGTTTTTCACTTTTAATAGTTTTGTTGCACATGGTTTCTCAATCCCGAGTTTCTTAATTTTGGTTAAGGAACTATGGTTGTATTCTAATATAGGGTAAATCTATTGGTATTTTATGTTGTAAAATCAGAAAGGTAGTAAATATTTTCTTGATCTTGATAATTACTTGTGATGTTTCTTATTATTACAATTATTTATCTTCTTTCTTTAGTTCATCAGGAAATTACCAAAATCAACAACACATAAAACAATAAACACTAGATGTAGGCACATGCCAGGGAAAAATCCCCCTCCAGGGGAAAACCCATCAAGATAATTCTTCCTTTCAATAGTATGCTTTGAGACTCTTCACCCTAGACCAAGACCACACCTTCCCTCCACACCAAGTCAGCCTCCATAATTTTGACCTCTTCCCAACAACTTTGACTATGCAACAACTTCCAACAACTAGCAGCTTCTAACAACAATGAAACATGGAAGATTTTGATCTCCCAATCTAGGGCACGAAACATAGAGAGAGAGAGAGAGAGAGATGAAAATTTAAACTTTCCTTGTCTCCTTAGACTTCCCCAAACTTGCACTCACTTCAGCTTCTCGGCAACACACTTTCCTAGCTACAAGAAAGCTTCACACTTCTACCCAACAACAAGATATTTTCACACTTCTTCCCATCTACAAGTGAATTCTAACTTGATGAGAGTGTGATGCTTCAAATGAATTCGATGTGATTCCTTTTATAGGCTTCTTCTAGGGCCGAATAGGGTCCTTAGGCTGACTTGATCTTCCCTTAGGATGACATGGTTTGAAGGTTACATAATTCATATTTGATTCAATATTTAACCTTTTTACATTATTCAAAAGCCTAAGAAGGGTCTCTTTAAATGTAAAATAACTGTATAGATTCAGAATAAATCCTAGAATTCCTCAATGGGGACGTTGACCTAAAACATGGTGACCCAATCATGAAACCCATGCTTTAATAAGCCACAAAAAAAATAATAAAATTATTTCCTTTATTATTTTGATAAGTATATTACATAGTGACTCAAATACATTATTAAATACCGAACATAGCTAAATTTTCCAACACTTCCTCTTAACTGGGGAGATATTCATAATGTACATATACAATGGATGGTCTCAAACTATATGAACCATGAAGAGGTTTAGGCACCACAATTCCATGAACTAGATTCCTGACTAGGGAAATCTATCCAAACAATCACTCATTAGTTTAGGCACCACAATGCCAAGGACTAGATTCCTAACCAAGGAAATCTATCCAGGGGGGACTAATATGGACTCAAGCTTTTAGCCCCTTTAGGTACCCTTAGGCTTACTTCCTAACCATCAGCCCAAAAATCTAGGTGTGTATCCAAATAGAGCTCAATGATGAACACCATCTTTTCAACTTCTAGTCATCAACACAATGTGTTGGCTAGATGTCCTACAAGGTAATGCTTCACTCACAAAGCGTCAACACCCGCTGATCCAAAAAATCAAGAATGATCAATCTCTCCCAATCAAACTTGATTGGTAACCAACATGGTATCAAATCCTTTGAGAGATTCACCTATACAAACACAACCACAACCAATAATATACTTTCACACGTACATAATCAAATACAAACCTTATGGCTCTTACAGAAAACTTGATGTTTCTTTTCAACTTTCCATAGTAGGACTATCAACCAAATATTTGACAGAAGATTCCTCAATCATATGTTTTCCTTCCTATTTCTCATGCAGAAACATATCCTATGAAATTAATTCTTCAATTAATGCCAAGCTATGCCTTCCCTCTCAATTAGGAAGCACCTCTTTATCCAGACTCCCTCTGAATATTAGGGAGATATTTTATATTCATGCTTCCTCTAGAATATCAACTTCCTTTTCGACATCAGAAAATATTTCATGGCTTCCAACCATTTCACTAGACTTATCATTATCCCCATCATGCTTATCACATCAATGCGCATCTTCACCAAGTTGAAGATTGCGTACCTGCACAACTTCAATATCAAGTATAACCAAATCTATAGAAGCATGATGTTAGCCATACCAGAATCATGGAAGCATTATATATTTATACATATCATATACCAAAAATCAAATATAAATAAGAGAAATATACTCTTCAACATCTTGCTAGGGACTTTGTTATACACCCTAGACTAGTTCATGTCAACATTCATTTCATCTAGGGTTTTAATGTGTCTTCCAAAGGTATGACATACCTTACTAAAACCTATAGAAAACCCTAGAAATAGTTCACACATATATAGATCTACAAATAATTTATCAACCTTTCAAAATACATATGTTAGACTTCTCACTAGGGATTCATACAAATCCTACATTTCATGGAAAGGAGTCAATCAAAGTCAATGACAACTTAGTCATTAGCCTGACAAGCTTCCACTAGTGTTAGTTCCAAAACCCTATATTTTCTATCAACCATAAAACAGACATGAACATGACCAACTACCACTAGGGTTAGTTATCAAACCCTAGATTTCCGAGCAACCATAAAACTCAACCAAAAATTAAAATTTCAACAATTTCTCACAAATCTAAAATTATCATATAGTCAACATTCATTTGAGATTTAAACTAAGGTTCAACCTCACAACCTAAGAATTCCATTTCAACAAACTTACACGGATCTCAAATCATCGTATTTCAAATATTTTACTTTGACTAAGGTTTAATTCCAAAACCCCTAGAATTTCACAATCTCAACAATAATTACATACATAGATCTCATATTGTTACATTTCACACTAGATAGTGTTACTACTAGGATTTAACTGCAAAACCCTAGATTTTCGTTTTCAACAATCATCTAATATATTTCATATTGTTATATCACACATATTAGACAATTTTAACTTCACTACGGTTTAGCTATAACACCCTAGATTTCGAGATATCATCATCGTAGGATATCAAACAAGGACTTCAATTAAATTCTAAAACTTATGACCATCAATGACTAGGTCAGCATACATATCTAGGAATTCATAACCATACATAAGCATATCATATGTTCAATACTATCAATATATCTTGACCTAGTCCAACCTAGGAATTGATTCGTAAGGACATATTTATATATGCCTACATTTCATCATCATGCAAGTACATTTCATATCATGTATTTGTCAAACACATTTTATCAAATATCAATAAGAGTTAAACTCACAATCATCTTGGATATACTAGGGTTTAATTAAACAAACACACACATACCAAGTAAATTAATTTTTTTACACAATATAAGGGGTTTTCTCACTCATTCCACCAAACCCTAATGAGCTAGGGTTCCAATGTAGAGCACACATTCCACCAAACCCTAATGTGCTAGGGTTCCAATGTAGAAACATATCAAACCCTATATTACCAATATTTCAAAGGTTCCAGGATTTTAGACCTTATCACTCAACCCTAACAAGTTAGGATTTCCTGATCATACCAAAATCCTAAACATGACATCATCAATAAAACTTCCAACTAGCATTTCACAAAATCCCTAAGGAGCTTAGTTTTTTAGAGATTTAGACTAGCATACCCTTTGGTGAGGGTTTTCCAGAACCTGTATAGGGGTCTACATAGTCAATCAAGAAAAAGAGTGGGGTGGGTAGATGAATCACCCAAACAAGAATCACTAAGATTCAATATAGCTAGTCATAACATAGTTAGTAGTAGATCATCAAATGAATAATTTCAATCAATTTATTCAAAGCATATTGTTGTTTCTTGACTAATATTGTCTTTAGAGATCCTCCTTCTTTCAGATGTTTACCCTAGCCAAGACAATGTTGGAAATAATACTGAGAGGGGGGGGGTGAATCAGTATTATCAAACTCTTATCAATTTATACAAATATTTTTAGATCTGACAATTGAAACTTGCATATACCTTCCAAACTTATAATTTAATTTATTCTTCAGATGTTTGTCATTAATCCGTATGTGAGAACCATAGAATAATGAGCAGGAACACAAAATAGACAGTCATACCAAGGAACACAAGATGTAAGGTGGAAACCCAATGTGGGTGAAAACCACCTGCTGCAATATGTCTCTATCTTCTTTCAATTAGAAACTTCTTCTTACAATGATTTTGTACTGGTGCAGTCTTTTACCAGTACGTAGGCTGCAACCTACAAAGAGCTACAACCCTCTCTCGTTTTCCAGCTTCTTCTGGAAGGGAGCTACAACCCCCTTAGCCCTTGTACTAGCTGAAATACTAGTACGTAGGTGCTGACCTACAGAAGGCTACAACCTTCTGTTTTCTTCCAGGGACCACATTTCATAAATTTTCAAACTGGATCCAAAACATCAAGTACATGTGCATCACCCAGTCTCCTTTAAACAAATAACTTCTCAGAATGCAGTAACCAGGAAATAACACCAGTAACCAGACACCAATTGAAACCTAGATCTCTGTAGAAATAGATAAAAGACAGCTAAAATATATTTCAAGAAAGGTCTGCAACTTCACCGAAGGAAGCCTGCCGATATCCACACTTCTGCCGTGACGAATCTGCGCAACTCTGCACCTGCACTGTCTACTATTCAGCGCACCTCCACACCTGCTCCATTGATTCAACTGCACACCTCCACACCTGCTTCTTCTCTGGTTCTGCAAACCTTTTCACATGCTTCTTCTCTAGTGCTGCACACCTCCACACTACACCATTGCCACTCATGCGCACCTCTGGATTTAGACAGTTTATTAGTTCTCAAACATACCCCAGACTGTCGAAATCACAGATCCGTTCATGCGTCAAAGGGATCCCAACTCTTCAGTAGATCTGAATTATAATGCTCCGGTTTCTCCTTGATTCAGATTCAACTATGTCTCACCAACCGATTATCAGAAATTTAGATCTTTCTCTTCTTAAGATTTTCAACACTTGTGTATCTAGCCAAATGATCTCCTTTCCTTTTTATAGGCTAGGCCTCACTCAAAAACCATGGACCAAAACCATTGAGAAACAATACCATGGACCCAATACTTGGGTTCAACTCTTTTGGATGTAATACCACAAACCAAAACCATAAGATCAAAAACTGTCTGACTAATACCATGAACCAACCATAAGATTTCCCATGTGCGTGCACTTTTCTCTACATGAAAGTGCATGAACTTTTCTCTGCATGAAAGTGCGTGAACGTTTCTCTGCATGAACGTCCGTGAATTTTAGGTTCGCACTTTTTGTGCTGGAGACCTATGAACATATCCACACCTTTTCAACGGTTCTCCTGCGCAACCTGCCGATGACCGTATCTTTTGATCTGTGCACCTGCGGTACTAGAAAATAACTTTTTTGCGCTATAATTTATCATCTGAGATGAGTGGGTTTCCATCAAGTACAACATATGTATCATAATGCCAAAAATCTCCCCCTTTGGACTTGATGGCAACAACAAGCAATCACTCTCCCCCTTTGACATCAAGGGCAAAGGGGCGAACTACCATACTCCCCTTGAGTACCTGCTGAAAACTCTGACGAGCTCCCCCTTTGTATATGCTCTGTGCTAAAATGCTATCTGCAAAAAGATGTTCTACAAGAAAGAACATGACTCCATACATCATAAGTAACCTTCCTATCATAAAGACTCATACACACATCCATCTCCCATCCAAGTGGGAATACACAAGATAAACAAAAATCATTCATCCCAGGCATAGTGGGGAAACCAAAATAGTCCATTACATGACCTTGATATGAAAATAAGTACATGACATAGAGACAAGAACAACTATCATCAGTATAATCAACCTTCAGACCAGCACACATTGATCCACTCCACCAGAAAAGTCTTGAGAAATCAAACCAAGGACTTCTAAGATAATGCCAACAATGCATCATTAGAAGAATATATGCTCCCCCTGAACCTGTGCTAGATAATCTCTGATAGACCCATTCGACCCACATAGACCGGCAAATGTACGTGTATCCACCTGCATACAATAGACAAGATTCAACAGTAGGATGATGCATCAACAACCCCCAACTTCTGTTTGAGGTATTCAAATGTCTCCCTGGGTAATGGTTTGGTGAGTATATCAGCAACTTGTTCCTTGGAGGGAACATACTCCAATTTGACCTTTTGTTCCAGCACTTGTTCCCGGAGAAAATGATACTTGATTGGTATGTGCTTGGTCTTT